>JAVJAQ010004300.1:0-185016 GCA_032362365.1 Zygogramma bicolorata | reverse complement strand
ATTACCAGCCTATCTCAAGGTCGAATGACGTCACACAAAGAATCCCATAATTACTATGCACCAGTTGAGCCGTTCAAGGTCAACCCCCACCACTATGATGTCATTAATTAGTCATTAATGACGTCATAGTGGTGGGGGGAGGCTTAGAACCGGCTCAAATCTCTTACTGTTGTTAGGTTGTTCCATGGGAGTAACACAAAAAAAGGCTCGTGGTGGATGTACTTATTTAATTAATCTGGAGTATCTGGGCAAAGGTCAGTTTTGGAGTCGAGAATATTCAAAGTCGAAATCACTTCAGAATTCCAAAAATTTTCTAATATAAGGGGTGTTCCATTCGATGAAAAAACTATATTTGCCTTTTTTCATCCACACCATATTACTTAATCATGCCTTTTCCAGAATATGATTCTCATTATTTTTTCAATATACATCTAACCGAGGCCATCATGCTGTAATGAACTATTTTTACAGAGACAACTAACTAACCGGTGTAGAATACGATGAAAGATTTCATTCTTGTATATTTTTTACAATGTTAATTATGAAAAATTATGTTTTTTGACATGTTCTCCGAGTAGATACTTTTTGTAGAGATCAACTACCCTAATACAAAACATATACATTTTTTATATGCAGATTCAGACAAAAAGGAAGCCCTGTAATGTTCAAAGAACACCGCGTGAATCAAGGGACAAGATATTAGAATCAACTTTCACTTTGAATTTTTGAACTTTGTGACTCTCAGGAAAAACCTCTTTCGGCAAGGAGTTCCAAAGTTCAGCTGTTCTATTGAAAAAAAAACCTGTGCAACAGAGGTTCTACAGGTCTCCAATTATGTACTCGTCGAGACATGTGTAGAAATTGCGTGGAACGATTAATAACAATTCAGGAGAGCACGGGCCGTGAAAATATATATAGAAAAGAGACAAGTCTCCGACCCTTCTACGATGCTGCAATGAAGTTAGCGAGTCTGTGAGCGAAGAATCACACAGATTGCCCTTCTCTGAATAGAATCAAGAAGCTTCAATTAATATTTTGGTGCCGAGCTCCATCCGTGAGAACTATATTTCAAGACAGATCGTATCTGAGCCTTGTAGATCATGAGAAGCTGACAAGAAGTGAGGTATTTCTTCACGCTAAATAGAAATACAAGTTTCTGGGAAGCACCTTCAGCGATCGATCTCACATGGTTTTCCCATGAGAGATTATTACTGATCGTAATTCCTAGCATCGAGATACTTGACTTTCTAGGAATGGTTACCCCATTCTATTATTTGCACTCGACGTGCGTTTCGTTAACAAAGTGAGCATCTTCAGAAGAAGAAAACTAATACTGAATCTGAAGACTAGAAGGATTAGGACCCATGCTCGCAAAATGTTAAAATAGCATGAATGGTAGCAAATGTACTATCCCTATCCTATTCCTTTCAGCCCAGTTTTTAGTTAATTGTTGGGAAATTGATGGGAATAATAAGTATTTGACAGGCGAAGTCCATATCAGACAAAAAAACTTTGCAGGTAATTTTTGTACAAAACTGGATTGGTGAATTGAAGTATGTAAACAGAGCCTAACCCTAGGCTTCACATTCAGTATCAATTTGTATTTTTCTGAAGATGCTAAGCTTGTTAGCTGAATCCGCTTTGAAGGCTAATTATATCATCAGAAAATAAAATGAAATGACATGATCAGTACAAACTGATAAGATTAAATAAGGATAAGGAATCAACATAAAATCACTGCTTTTGTGCAAATCATATTTTCAGAAGGAATAAAAAAGGTTAGAATTACTATGAACGATGGAGATAGAACTTGAAAAATTTTGTTTGCACAGGCGTACTAATATATTCGGATTAAAATAAAAGTGAAAAATGAATTCACTCTCATTTTATTGATTTCATTCCAACACGTTCCCATTGAATAACGTTAGTTCAACTTTCTTATCTTATTCCTTATTTTATCTCACTTGATGTAGAAACCGAAGGTAAGGCGACCGAACTGATATGCAGCTGATAACATGTATATATCAAGTTAGCGAGACACTTTTCGAAATATGGAAAACTAATGATTCCATAATTTGGTGCTATTTTGTTGCTAATCAGTTGCGGAAGAAAAATTTTTTCCGCTCCTTTTTTGAAAAAAATACATGATATCTCGCTAACTTGACGTCAAGTTAGCAATACAACTTTTTTATATGAGTTTTTCATAATTTTGACTAGACCATTAGATTCCTCTAATTATTCGCTAATTACTAGCGGAGGAAAATCTTTCATTTTTTTTCGTTTAAATAAATATATGATGTCTAGCTAACTTACACTTCAACTTAGTAATGCAACTTTTATATTATTATAATTTTGACAATATCATATTTTTGCAATAATTCCCTTATTAGTTGCGGAGGAAACCAATTTATTTTCTTCATTTTCCAAAATATACATTGTATCTAAGAGTTCTATGAGGAGTAATTTTAATATTTCATTTCAAATTTTCATTTCATATGGCTATACCAAGCCCAAGTAGCAATTCTTTGAAATTGTTACTTCAGTGGAGCCATTGTTTATGTACATTCACTTTATAGTGGATACGAGCGAAGTTGTGATGATTTCTGATAGATAAATAATAGCTATTTGTATAACAAGTGCGCAAAGTGCTACATATTTACCCCCCCAGGATGAAGTATACTGTCCGGCGAGTAGCGGAGAACAGTGATCATTCAAAGGAGGAAAAGGCACTTTGCTCCCATGTTATACATATAATTTTTCCGCCACCCTCAAACAAGTCTATCGAAAAAATATCTATGAAACTAACAAATGAAATTTATTAAAGAACTAAAACTGGGAAGTAGGAACAGTATAACGTTCCTGAAATTCCGAAAATTAGGAGAATCTACAAAACAAAGAAAAAATAGTTCTTGACCTCGGATTCGAACCAACACCTCCGTCCGTTTCATTAGCACTCTGCGCCACGGAGGCATATAGGACATTGTTGCAGAATTATGGATTTGACATATAACTTTTATTTCCTCGACATATATACGGATTCACTTCTTGAAAATACCTCACCTTCTTTATACTGATTTCACAAAATACAAACTTTTCTATAAATGAAGGGAAACATTATATGTATAACATGGGTGTAAGGTGCCTTTTCCTCCTTGAATGAAAAGTAGCACTTTGCACCCTTGTTATACAAATAGCTATTATTTTTATCAAAAATCATCACAACTTCACTCGTATCCAGTATGAAGTGAAAGTATATAAACAATAGCACCAATGAAGTACTCAACAATTTCGAAGAATTGCTACTTGGGCGTAGTATAACCACATAGGTGTTTTTTTTTTAATATATAAAATATGAAATGAAAGTATAAAATGAAATATTGAAATGACTGCTCATAGAACTCTTAGACACCATGTATATTCCAGGAAAAAAAGAAAACTTAATAATATAAAAGTTGTATTGCCAAGTTGACGTGTAAGTTATCGAGACATAATATATTTTTTTAAACGAAAGTAAAATGAAAGATTTTCCTCCGAAACTGATTAGCGAATAATTAGAGGAATCTAATGGTCTAGTTGAAATTATGAAACACTCGAGAATGAAAAAGTCGTATTGCTAACTTGACGTCAAGTTAGCGAGACCACGTATTTTTTAAAAAAAGAAGCGGATTTTTTTTCCCGCAACCAATTAGCGAATAATTGGAGGAATCTGATGGTCTAGTCAAAATTATGAAAAACTCATTAATAAAAAAATTGTATTGCTAACTTGACGTCAAGTTAGCGAGACATCATGTATTTTTATAAAAAAGGAGCGAAAAACTCATAAATAAAAAAATTGTATTGCTAACTTGACGTCAAGTTAGCGAGACATCATGTATTTTTATAAAAAAGGAGCGGTGAATTTTTTTCTTCCGCAACTAATTAGCAAGAAAATAGCACCAAATTATGGAATCATTAGTTTTCCATATTTCGAAAAGTGTCTCGCTAACTTGATATACATGCTAATAAGTATCATCATGATAAATAAACATGCTTAGCGGCTATATAATAATTTGCTTTTACGATATAATGGCTTGACTAATTTCCTTAGTATCGTACTCTGATAACGTTTTTCTTCAATTATTGCATTTACAGAACTGAGGATACTATTTATGCCTCCCATTATTCCTTAGGAAATAATATATGGCATTATACCACAGAAACCATCAGTATAATACTTATTACATTATGTATCAGTAGTAAATAAACGTTTTCATTTACTGACTCTACCGATCATATTTCAAAAAGAATGCAAATAATGCAGAGAGACCGTAGGGTGTCATGTTTGATATAATCGTATATGAACTGATTTTTGATGCCACCTTTCCTTAATTCCTTTTGCTATTCATGGATATATTCAATTTCCTCAGCCATTAATCCACATATGTGTACTTCACGGCGTTTCTCTTATATAATCTAACAAACCCAAATATTTCTTCGGTTTTTTATAAGAATATGATTTTACTGGTTGGAAGCTAATGTTTTTTGAATGATGAATTCTGTAAGTTGAAGGGAAAATAATTTTCCTTTTCATCGTTACTTCAAATTTCGAATCACTATCACTGTTTGTGAATTTCCATCTATTGATATTCAAATTGTTCGAAAATGCTATTGGGTATATCAGTGATATGAATATAACGACTCTTTGATTGATTACAGAACTTTTGTTTATTATAACAAAAATCATGTTTGGGGAACTTATATTTGAATTTCATGGGAAATGGTTAGAATTCGAAAAAAAAAAGTGAAGGTGGAATTAGTTGTAAACAGCACGAGAAGAATGAAAACGCGCGTGAAGTCCGATCGTTTCTATTGTACAAAAAAGCAGGAGATGCTCTATTACCGCGGATAACCATGCTACTTCTGAGGTATGGCGTAGGAGGTTAGTAACAGAGCCTATAAGCTGGAGAACTTCTATCGAAGTCGATGGTGTTTGATATGAAAATACCAGAAATAACATTTACTATATTACTACTACTCTTTGCTTTTTGTTGTTACGTCGTTCAATGGGAACAACACAAAAAGAGGGTTGTGGTGGATATGCTTATCTAATTAAACTGGAGTATCTGGGCAAAGGTTAGTTTAAGAGTCGGGAATAATCAACGTCGAAATCATTTCAGAATTCCAAAAATGTTTTAATATAATGGGCTGTTCCCATATCCTTTTTTTTCTCATCTTCACCAAAATACTAATCATGCTTTTTTCAGAATATGATTCCTATTATTTCTCAATATACAGCTAACCGAGGCCATCATGATGTACCCTTGTATAATTTTTACATTTCTAATAACTATTATATCATCACATTCAAAACATTCCAAGGTTACAGAGACAGCTTGTGTAGAATACGATGAAAGAATTATTCTTGTATAACTATTTTGCACAATATTCATTATGAAAAATTATGGTCATTTTTTTACATATCCTCTAGACTTTCTTGGACGAGTTCTCAGATGATTTTCTTTGAATACTTTTTGTAAGAGATCAATTACCCCAACACCAAACTTATATTCTTTGCACTAGACGCGCGTTTCGCCAATAAGGTTAGCATCTTCAGATGAAGAAAACTGATACTAAATCTATTGGAAATTGAAATCATTAGTAGTTGACAGTGGAGATCAAATAACTTTGGGGGTGAGTTTTGCACTACCCCAGATCGTAATAAAAAGTAGCTAACCCTAGGCTTTAGGTTCAGTATCAGTTTTCTTCTCCCGAAGAAGCTAACCTTGTTAGCGAAACGCTCTACGAGTGCTAATTATATCATTTTGATGTTATTGTAATTCATTCTAGCAGTGGAATTATACAGAAAATAATATCAAATGAGGAATAGTATAAGAAATGAGACAAAAATTGACTCGGTTATACAGAATGATGAGATCAAATAAGGATAATCAACCTATGAAACCACTGCTTTTGAGACAATGAAAATTAGGTCTCAACTGGAGCCTTCAGTCCGTTGTCTGTTCTGCAAACCATATTTTCAGAACGAATGAAAAATGTTACTATGAACGAGTAATTCATTCCAATACGTTCCCACTGAAGCGATCAAACTAGTATGCAGCCAATTACTACCAACATGATGAATATACATGCTTCGCGGATATGTAATGATCTGCGGTTACGATATAATGGCCTGAATAATTACTTTTGTATCGTACGGTGATAACGTTTTTCGTTATTGTATTTTTAGCATTGAGTTCGATAAAATAAAAAAAATCTAAGTTATATCATTATCAAAGTTTTGCAATTTTGAACTACATATTTTTGTTTAATTTTCATGCCCTTAAACTTAAACTTCGAAAAAAGAATCCACATCTTGTATCATATTCTTACAGAAATTTAATTTTGCAACTGTTGGGAAAAATCACGGCACTGGGATATTCATAGTCGACCGAAACATTGGCGTATTCGGGGTGAGTTTCAGGATCATCCGGTACACCTACTAATGTTTGACATCGAAACCACGAAAAAGTGGTCGAAATCAAATTGAAAATATACAGTGGAATCGAAATTCCTTATTAGGACAAAAAATATAATTACAGGCGAAATAAATAACAATAAGTTTTTAACGACTAGGTAAGTATTGGTTTTCTGGCTCTACCACTTATATTTCAAATAGAATAAAAATAATGCAGAGAGACTTCATGTACAGTTTCATGTTTATTATGAGCGTGTATGTACTAATTTTTGATGCTACATTTCATACCCAAATATTTCTTCGAATTTTTATAAGAATATAATTGCACTGTTTGACAGCTAATGTCTCGGCTAATGTTTTATGAATCACTGTAACTGTTTGTGAAATCCGTTCAAATTGTTTGAAATTGCAATGATTATATTACACGATCGTTTCTTTAGTGCAGAAAAAGCAGAGGAAACTGAAACTGCCCTATTTCCGAAATTTGGAAGGTCATAACTTCCAAACGAAGGAAGAACGCTGCGTTTTGACTTCAGATTCGTGAGTGGATTCAATAGCTATCATATACCTAACAAAGGCGAAAAGTGGTACTTTTCCGAATGCGACGGCAGTTAAGTGCGGAAGAGACCATTTTTCCTACGCATGTGAAAATATGTTGCATCTCAAATTTTAATGGGCAAAATGAACATAATTTTCATAAGTTTCATAAACTCTCTGCTCTGAAAATTCAACGATCAATATTGAAACGCCTCAATCCACCATATGAGCAACGCGAATCGACGATGGCCAGTTACCGCAAGAAGACAATTGAATCGCCCCGAGTCAATATTTTTCAATTTTACTTCTGGTATTTCAAATTGTTATTTATTTGAACCATATTTCAATATTTTTTCACTTTCAATTTTTAAATCTTTTACTATTTTCACTAATTTATTCGAATTTTTCATGGAGGTAGGTATCTAACTTTTTTTACTCGATCTATTATTTTTCACTATCTTGTTTTTAATTATTCTATATCATTGCATTTACCTTTTTATCGATTTACTTTTTCCAATTACTAGTAGTCGTTATGCTATTTATATATACCAAACGCCATCAACTTCAATCGTGGTACTTTTAGACTTCTTACTAACTTCCCACGCCGGCGCTGTACCCCTCAGGATCATGGCCAGTGGGAAGCCAGTCAACCATGGAACGTGGCTGTAATTCTCCAAGATGACGTAGAGATTCATACGAGAAAAATCTCTGGCCAGTTCTGGAATCGAACCCCGAGGCTGGGCACACAACCAAGGAACCCCCATTTTGTTTTGGAAACGCCTTCTAAACTTGATAATAACTCTTTATCGCAAATGCGATGCTTTCTTCTTTTCGGTTGAATTAGTCTTAATGTTCGTGTATCTCTATTGCCTCTCTGTGTAATCTGGGATAGTAGCTCAGAGTCCTGTCGAGCACTTTAGTTTCGGCAAATGCAATTACCTGACTGCCTTCTCCGAGTGCGTGTTCTGCTCCTGCCGCCTTGTCTGTCAGTCCTAGGAGTCAATTTCTTTTACGTTCCGAGAGCCGTGTTTTGATGCTTCGTTTGGTGTTTCCAATGTAGACCGATCCACAGCTTTAGGGAATTCGGAACACACCTGGTGTTACCCACGGCTCTCTAGGATCGTTAGCTGACCTTCAGTTCTCTCTGACGTTTGTCCTATCCGATCTGTCACACTTATTATGTATATGCATGAAGCCTTTTCCAATGACGGGCGTATCTACGGTTTCCTTGGCGTCATCTCTCTTAGGTCGTATTGCCCGTTCGAGATTGTCCCTTGGGTTTCTTGTTCCATTGTGAATTGAATTTTGGCGTTGAGAGAGTTCAGATGTGAAAAAAATACCTTCAATTGTTCTTCCCCATGCTGCCACGTATCATCAACGTACTGCAGCCAACAGTATGGTTTCAAGATCGCTTGCTCTAAGGCCTGCTGTTCAAACTTCCACATGAAAAAGTTTGCCACCACAGGGATTAACGGGCTGCCCATTACAGTACCCTCGGTTTGTTCATAGAAAACTTCGTCCCACTGGAATAGGTCAAAGAGATATACTAGTGAGTTTTGATGTGGTATCCTTACACACGATGGTTCCAGCCAAATAAACAATACAGCTGATTGGAGATGTATTCCCAGCAGACATAACCGCCCTGTTTGCTTACTGCTTGTCATCGACATATTTCCTGCTGACTCGATTAGTGTAATCGAAATTTCGATGACAACGTCGTTTTTTCTCTTTTTTTATCTCATACTCCGTTCGTGAAAACATACTAATATGATCTCGAATATGATAGTAGTAGGTAAATGTTATTTATTATATTTTCATATCCAAATACCGTTGACTTCGAAAGAAGTCATTCAGCAGAGAGAATCAGAAAAAATATCTGCCCTGTTGGGAAATCGAACCCACGATCTCGATCATGAGCCGGCCACACAAACAGTTGCTCCAACTCACTCGCCGATGATTATAATTTTCCACGAATACGTACCTTTTCAATTTTCAGATGATCCAACCTGGATATCACTGCAAACATTTCAAATAAATAGGTGAATATGTTTTTCATAAAAACGCCGGTTGCCCCCAAGGATCACATCATAAGCAGAGAATCAAGTCAAAATTTATTACACAGGACCAGTGTGAAGGTGGTCATGTGTTAGGACAAAGAGAGGCGCGCGCGCTATTTCCGTCATAGATCGTTTCAACGCAGTCATTCACATTGCTAGCCTTCGAAAGTTGTCCATTGGTGGACTAGTTGCTGGAAACAAACCGATATGATTGATAACGATCCAGATGTTGAAAATATTTTTTTACGAAATTATTCCGCATTTCATTGAATTGGTAAAATGTTACTGATGATGTAAGGAGAAAAAAATTCTTTTAGGAAATTCAATGCTGGGATTGTTTTTCCATAAAACTATCTTGCACCTCATGCGAGACCTCATGCTTGCTAACCCCAATAGGGTAGCTGATTTTGTATCGCAAAAATACACTCCCGTATACCCAGAAATACATTGCCGCGAATATTTTTTCATAAATTAATTGTATTTTTGAATGCTTGATAACTTCAATAGGGTCGCTCATTTTGTCTCGCAAAAATACACCCCGTATACCTTTAACTCAATTTTCATCGAAAAAATTATAAGTCCTTGCAGAAACACATTGCTGTGAATATTTTTTTATGAAATCATCGCATTTGACATGCTTTTTTACCTCAATAGGGTCGCTGCTTTTGTCTCGCAAAAATGCACTCCAGGAGACAATGACAGAATTTGGTCAATCATTTCCTCTCAAACGATAATTGGTCAAAATTTGTATACTAATTGTTGATATCATGCCGAGATTGAGGAGAAAATTAGTTATCAGTAAGTCGAGGAAAACCTTGTCAGTTGATGCACTCAAACAGGTTATAGATGCTCCCGCCTAAGTCCTGCGTTATGACTTTCAATGCATCAACTGACAGTCTCTTCACCAAGATACAGTCAACTGACATATTGTCCCCTTCTTAGTTGCATATTATGAGCTAAAACTGGGTGAAATTTTAGTAAAGAGGAAATCAGTGAAAGTTCTTTTTTTTTGTTTTCATGTTCGAGCGGCCAGCTGACATAGGTATAATACATAGGGTGACCATATGTACTTTTTTTATCAGGACAGTACTTTCTTTTCAAACACTGTCCTACTGTCTTCGAAGGTTTATGAAGTACGCCTAAATGTACTTTTTTTAGAGATACAAAAAAGTATGTCCTACTTATTGCGATTTTAGATATGGAAGGTGACAAAATATGCGCAACAGAAGCCGCTTTGAAGTATTTTGAACTCATGAATAGGCTTCAAAATCGCTTGAATGAGTTATTTTTGCCGCTTAAAGTGAGAGAGTCTTTTTTGAAACTAGAAAATATGGATATGGACATCACTGTTAACTATCGGGACAATTTTATCACGCATATCAAGTAATTCCATTCAAATTGTGTAACTTATTTGCAGAACTGGAGTACAAATTTAAGTGAATTAAAGCTTTGTGGATGGGTTAACTTGAGAAGCCAAGTTTCTTGGCCTGAAATTTTATCTTCATGTGAATCTTTCAAGGAATACATAGGTCCGATATAGAATCAGGACGAATTGTTCGATGAAATTTGTCTGGTACGAACCAACGTTGCATAAGATAAAATTGCTGACTGGAATTCTAGAAATATGTGTGCTGAAAATCAATGGGTCGGATTATTACAAATAGAAAACGGGTTAATGAAGTTATCTACTCTGGAATCCATCATGCAAATCCACAAAAACTTCAATGAGACTTGTAGTGAAATGTTCCAGTTCTTAAAGGGTCAACCACGAATTTTGAAGGATATTCTTAGTTCCCAAAAATACGATTGGTACCAAAATAATCCAGATAGTCAAGCTGGCACGTCGAAGGAAAATTAAATTTTGCGTTTGTATATTAAATATATTTTATTGATACATATTTTATAAAATTACTTTGTTTTCTTTCTGCTGCATCTGTATACTCATATACAAATCCTAAGTGTACTTTTTTCGTTCAAAAATGGTTATGGTCACCCTAATAATACATCAAGTTATAGTTAGTTGATTATTTTTTTTCATCGATATATTGGGTTAACTTCAACGTAGACCGGCGGAAGGCTCGGCGGAAGTCATGGATTATAAAGTTGAAAATAAGTCGAAGGCAAAATCCTTGGAACGCTTATGGACAGAAATTTCCAAATGTCTCTAAAATCACTAATACAAGCAAAAAAAATTTAATTTTCCCAAATTCTCACAAAAAACAAAAACGTTACCCCAAACCACCATATTGAGGCTCGTGTCCACTAGCAATTAAATTTGCCTAGAGTACTCTCACAAGTCATTTGCAATGCGTGTAAACAGCAGCGCTAGAGGAAGTTTGCTGAAAGTTTACTCTCGGGCCAAGTACTTGCCGACTTGTTAGAGCTTGTAGTTTGTAGTGTACACGGCTAATCTAAGCAAATTAGTTTGCACTTTATTATTTCGAAACTGTTTCGGAATATTTGCAGCAAGTTGTGAGATTTTGTAAACTATTTCAAACTTTTATTTATTTTTTTCGAATCTGAATTAAAATTCTGATTTCTTCACAAAAATGGAGGAACGACGTGTTTAGAATAGAGAAGAACTCTTCTGCTAATTGAAAATTTTGAACTGTACCCAGAAATATGGAATGTACATTGCAAAGATTTTAAAATTAGAGTAAAACAACAAGGCGCATTTCAAAAATTAGCAGAACTATTCAACACATCTGAACATGAAATTCAGCGCAAGCTACATAACTTGAGAACACAACTGAATCAGGAGTGGAGAAAAATTCAAAAGAAAAAAGAGTGGACAGGGGACAAATGAATTGTATGAAAGCACGTGGGAATTTTTTCTCACCAAATTCAGCAAAAAATCAAAATCTTCCGCAGGCATATGTAAAAAGTTTTTAACTGCTGAGGATCTTCCGTTCTCAATTCAGAGAGCAGCTTCTTATGTATGCCTAACGTAGATCTTTGCTGAATCCATTTTCTGACACAAATTTTTTTACGCTTTTTGTCATTTTCCTTTTCCTTCATTTGTTTTTTTAACTCAATATATATTACAACAGCAGCCACTTGCTGAGACGACTCGTATCTAGTTGAAATCGAAACAAATTTTGGATTTTATTTCAATATTGATACTTATTGTTGATGCAAGAACGAACTGGTATTCGACAAAAGTGCATATGCACCATGGGTATATACACATGTATACATGCCCTCGGGCGACTTACAAAACCTCTGACCAGAGGCCCTTTTATGGAAAACTCACCATTTTGCTAAAAATCGCGAAAAAACCGTTTTTGTGACCTTTGACCCAGAGTAATTTTTTGGTAATTATCCGTTAAGCGGGCTCCATCGTGAATTTAAAAAAATTTTGGTGGAACTTACGTATTTCGGCCTCCTGAACAAAAAAGTCTAATAAAGTTTTTGGGGCTCGCAACTGTTTCGGAGATACGGCTCCCCAAAGACAGGAAATCGGGGTTTTACGCCTGTTTGTTTCTCAGCCAATTCCGCTCGAAATTCATCCTTCTTTCGAATTCTAATGACGATTTACCTTTTATAGAGTTTTGTAGTGAAAAATGGAAAAATGCTTATAATTCTGTTGGAAAGTGATGAAGAATGTGGTATAGAATGTGTATATTGTGCTGATAGAAAGAAGGATGAATTTCGAGCGGAATTGGCTGAGAAACAAATATATAGGCGTTAAACCCCGATTTCCTGTCTTTGGGGGGCCGTATCTCCGAAACTAGTTGCGAGCCCCAAAAACTTCATTAGACTTTTTTGTTCAGGAGGCCGAAATACGTAAGTTCCACCAATAATTTTTTAATTTCACGATGGAGCCCGCTTAACGGATAATTACCAATTTTTTTTCCAGTTATCGGAGCAATAAGGATTTATTAGATTTAATTCATGATACTGTTTTGAGCTGGGTGCGAATTTCTGTCTGAATTGACCGAATGACAATTGAATTTTGAGATTTTTATGAATGTAAACAATCTGATAATTCATCTCGAATAAATATACCTACTTTTAATGACGTATTACCAGCCTAGCATACCGAGTGGGTAAATTTTTCAGTAATGTGTATTTCCAATTTCCATACAAGTTCTCTCTGTTTACAAGATCCACTTACCCCAGAATACAGCACATTCGGCGATTCTTGTGGCGCCGGCAGAGCATGTGCAGAGTAGCTGCACCTTTGCAATTTAACTACACCGTTACGGATCAACCTCAACATATTTCGAAACTGACTGACACAAAATATGAGTTCTCCTTTACTGTGATATGACGGTGACGGAACAAATTTGAACAAATCACTCGTGTATTAATGAAAAAGCCGACGAAATCCGAACATAGAAGACTTGCACTTAGCATCGGATTATTCGGAATCAGGAATCAGCTGATATAACCCAAATGAACGAAAGGAAGCGGTGATGCCAGATTTGATTTTTTCTTCGGTAGAATTGCTATTTACATTGGAAGAATTTGATAGTAGTTATTCTGAAATTATTAGATGAATGAAGAATTTCTGTTAGTATTTGTTCTTCACCTACACATATGTGTCAGGCGCATGTATCAGTGTTTATAAATATGATCATTAGGCCGGTATTACACTATCATAGTTTTATGCCATAGGTATATATTTATTATCAAACATATGATGATATAAGGTATGATGAAAAAATATTCTGTGAAATATTATAAAAATGTTTTGCTATTTACACTATCATATCAGTTTGATCACATTGTTGTTTCTAAATGGATGAACAACAGTTTTTTGCTTTTGGGGCTTGTTTGAGCTCTATAATGATAATTTTGTTTATTGTTAGGTAAAAACCAGCGAAATCAAAGGAATAAAAGAAAAAGATTGTGGGTCAGACCGTTGGTTGCTAGACGTGAGCACTTGGGAATTCGAAGCCATCTATTGAAAGAACTAAATGGCATCAAAAGTGCATGAGTAAATTGATTTCAAGGAAAAATACTCATTTGAGAATCAGAGTGGGTATATATATGCGTGGAAGACCGTCTCACGATAACACAAAGATTTCATCCTTATCGTATACATCAATCACGCGCACCCTCTCATTCCTTTCATTTATCTGGCAGCTTCATATTTGTATTGAGGAACTGGCCCTTGAAGTAAAATTTGTTACTAAATCCTAAACTAATTACCAATGGATATTAAACGAAATAAAAAAAGAAGATCTGATGGTTTGTAAAACCAACAAACTATATCCTGATATATATATATATATATATATATATATATATATATATATATATATATATATATGATGAGTTGTTTTTTCGGGTTTCATTCCGTGTTCTGTGGTTTTGATCCCCTGAAGGATAATTGTCACAACGTTTCGGCAAAGTATCATATATATATATATATATATATATATATATATATATATATATATATATATATATATATCATAAATCATTCGAAGACGTTTGAATAATTCACAAAAAAAGGAAGACCTCATCTTAAACAAAAACTCCGCTGCCTATATATTGCACGACGGGCACTGGATCAGATAGAAATCACTTTTTATTGCTCAATTTGTATACCAAGCATGTGAAATGTGTAAAATTGTAAAGTTGTTCGTTCCGTTAATCAGCTGAAGAACCCTCAGAAGTCGAAACTTGTGCGAGCAATGGTTTGAAACCCGTACTTCCGTTTGAAAAGCGGACGTGCTGACCGCTACACTGCCGAAACCACGATTGAATAAAATAGATATAATATACATAGAATATATCTACACAATAAACCGGAATAATATTTGAATCAAGCCTAGATAAGATCCTGTTTCGCTCAGAGAAAATGAATAAATTCACTTTTCCACAAGAGACTCCGAACAATTCCAAAATATTCAACTCGTGACAAGACTGTCTTCCAGCTATCAAACGTTTTTGAATGATATTTACGGACCTATATCAACAGAGAGTATTTGTAAAAGAAATATATTTTACTTCTTTTATGGTAGCAGTAATTTATATTTTTTGATTCCGAGAAGAAAGCCAAAGAGTAGTTCATCGAACTCCATTATATCTACAAAAAAATACCAAAGTTTCTAATTAAAGTATACTTTCGTTTTCAATTTTTGTTCATTACTGTTTACAGTATTCCACGTATTTCAAATCACTGCGATAATATATCATCATAACATCAAGAAATACATATATAATATATCGCAGGGACATTGAAAAACTTGAAACTTGAGTGTGCTAATACAAAGCGTCGCTGCAATGTGAGTTCAATATCCATGACATAAAATGTGACATTGTACGTACCATTTGTCACATAGTGAAGATGTATTTTCTTGCTTGGTTGCGTGACATGATGGTTTAGTCACTTATAAGCCGCTGCTCTTACTACCATAGCCCAGAAAAAGATTGTACGTTCGCGTTCGAATTTTTAATGCATACCTAGCACCTAGCCACAGAATAGTAATAGTGTAGTTCTCAAATTCGGCATGACTTACTACAAGAGCACGTTCAAAGATTTTTTTATTTGGAAGCCAAGATTTATATATTCAGTTTGACAACGTTGCTTTGTATTTTGAATCTGCATCAGAGATTAAGCCTGAACGAGTGGGAGCGGACAGCGGCACAGAATAGTAATTAATCAGAAAAAAAATTGATCTTATCAGAGATAATTGACGTATCTTTGGGCGCATTTCATATCTTCGTCAAATGATATTAATAATCAGGAGAATAGAGCAACATAGCTTATCAGAGATAGGTCGTGCATCTTTCGGGGCATTGGATCGAAATTGAAATGTTGCAATGTTGCCAATAATATTCATCCAGTCGACTGCTATTCGCGGTGTTGTGATGTGGTATAGCGTATATATAGCTTATACCTGAATCGCAGAAAGTGGCTGAGGTGATTTGACTGTTCGAAAGGACAAATTAAGATGCCTAGGAAACCCTGGTGTATCTAATTATACCTGAATAATTTTGGGATAAACTTGGCGAAAACTGATTGCTTGATTTCTGAGATCGCAAATGCTTCAGTTCGCTATTGTAGATGGCGATCAGTCATATACCATATGAAGCTTAATTTTCAGTAGAGAGGAATATGCAACCGAATATTCTACCACTGTTTATTATTTGCCTACTGAGATTTTGACAGCCCTGACAGCCAATCAAATGCGTTTCAGAAAACGTGCATGTAACGTGGAAACCTACCGTTAACTACCTGTCAATACTGTCACTGTTACCTCTACAAGTTTTTAGTGTTTATATCAGTTTGTATGACAAGACTTTGATTCTGAGAAAAGTTACTTTGCCCATTCACCTGAGAATTTACAACAAAGTTCATGCTAGTGTATTGAAAGTGATAGACTGTCTTGGAATTGGGGATACACACATCAGTTATGCAACGGTTCAAAATACGTATCACATCGATATTTCCTTTATTCAAACAAAACTTTGTTTTCAATATCTCATTGATAAGAGCTACAGATGTTTCCTCCTCGATATAAGACTTTCGCTCTAGCTGAAACGAATAAAATTAGCTACAACGCTACATTCATGTTATTATTTTGGGGCGATTTGTTTTGTACTTACCTTAGGTACTGAATAAAGAAGAATATTTGGATCCCCAGATTTTGACTGACCACACAAAATACGAAATCTTCTACACATCGTGAAAAAGTACTTGTAATAACTTCGAAACTTATTCTACTTATATAGACTTTCAAACACTGTTGAATGCGAAGAAATAATTTCAGAGTTTTCATTGACAACAATAACAATAAACCTCAGAGTTACGTCAATTTGTCAAAACCGAAATCTGACAGATATTTGAAAATGCTCATATAACGCCCCCTATACAAAAATTAGAAAGCTTTTGTAATCGTCGATTGTTTTTCGCCAAGAAATTCTAAACAATATCGAATCACTAGATACACCAGGGTTTCCTAGGCATCTTAGGACCAGTGTTGCTCTTTTATTACATTTGTACTAGATCTATTACATTTCACAGATTTCTGTTACGCTATTACATTTTTCCAAAATCTATTACATTCCAGAAATTCGACAGAGACACGTGTCAAACAAATCTTGTTGTTGCGACAGCAAACAGCAACACTCGTCACTCATGCACGGCTTGTGGCTTGTCAGTTGTCGGTTGACCTCTCTGATATAGGAGTCATAGGCATAGGACAAAAAGACAACAAAAGACGAAACATTATTTATATTTTTGAGGTTATCACAGAACGGAAGAACAGAAATAACAGAACTCAGAAGTGTCAGATTTTGATGTTATGTTCAGCTGTTTTCTATTTGGCTAAACATAAACTTCAAAACAAAACATCAAAATAATATATATGATAAAAATGAACGAAATAACAATATGAAATGATTGTCAAAACTGTCAAAGTAGCATAGAACACTAACCTTGGCATGAAACCACAGAACTAAAACAACATAGAACATACTCCACCACTGTGTTCAGTCGTACATCAACGTTAGTAGAATTACATGATCTCTGATCATTCATAGGTGTCGCCATCTAGTAACAAGTAGTGCAGCAAACATCAAAATTGAAATCTACATATATATATATATATATATATATATATATATATATATATATATATATATATATATATATAAGTATATAATATGATTTCTATGAATCTATTACATAGTCCTGTAAATCTATTACATTTTCATCAAAAATCTGTTACGATAAATCGAGCACCTGGAACAACACTGCTTAGGACAAATATATTACTGACATATCATATTATTGTCACTAATGTATGTGTCTATACTGCAACAAACTGTTGTTATAGTATTTTTCACAGTATTGGCTTATTAACTGCAATAAACTACCCGATTTAATCCCATTGTGTACAACTTAAGGGTCTAATTGGTTCCTTTATAATTATAATAAACTACCCGATTTAATCCCATTGTGTACAACTTAAGGGTCTAATTGGTTTCATTATAATCCTTCAGTCAATACCATTTATTGTGAAAACTACTATACAATTATTATCCACGGAAACAGACCGCAAGTTTTTTTTGTTTTCCCTGAATCAAACGGTCAATCATTACCGAACCATATGTCTTCATTGCATTGCAAAGCATTATTTCTGATCCCAATATTATACACTATGGGGATGATCAAACGGATAAAACTTATCGATGAGAAATAACGAAATACTCATTCCAGAATACCATTATATCACTCACATTTTTATTATTCCTATAAAAAGATAAATACTCGGTACATGCAGAAGAAGTTGAGAAATTGATGCAAATCTATGTTAACTATAATATTATTATTGCTGGTGATTATAACCTACCTCAGGCAGTATGGTCTAATGGTAATCTAGGAGTTACTGTTCAGTGTCCTATAAGTTCACCGGCTCTTGCTTTATGTGAATCATTCAGTTTCTTAATCCTGTATCAATACAATGGTGTTCGTAATAGTCGTAATATTCTGTTACTGAAGAAGTGGTATTTGACTTCAAAAAAGGAGAGTATGATCCCATTAATTTTCACTTATCCATGATTGATTGGGATAATTACTTGGATATGAATGACATTAATATACTGCCATTGCACAACTGTACGATATACTATTTGCTCTAATTCACACCTATATTCCTACTAGAATTCTCAAACCAAATTCAAAATTTCCATGTTGGTATAGCCCTGAGCTAAAAAGCAGCATATTTCAAAAAAAAATTGCCCATAAATCCTTCAAACAGTCGAGCAATCATGAGGATTATATTAATTTCTCTAATCTACGGAGTAAGTGTAAATTGCTCACCAAGGAGTGCTACCACCTTGTACATTGGTGTAATTCTAATGGAATGGATCTGAACCTCAATAAATGCTTCTTTATAAATTATAACAGAAATCATTCTTCTATAGAGTTTTCATACTCTATCAACTCATTAGACCTAGAAAGGGTATCTCAAATAAAAGACCTTGGGGTATTATTGGATGATAAACTATCGTTTTCTCAACACATAATAATGATCTCCCTGAAAGCACGCAAGATGCTAGGTTACATCAAGAGAGTATCCAGAGACCTCACAGTCAACGCCTTCAAAGTTCTTTACTGTGCATTTGTCCGTTCAAACTTGGAATATGCGTCTGTGGTATGGAGCCCTTACTATCAGACTTATATTAACATGCTGGAAACAGTTCAACACAAATTTCTAAGATCTTCTGCATACAAATCAGGAATTCATGTGGACAATTACGACTATGATTATCCAACCCTATGTTCATTATTGAATGTACCTAATCTTGAGACGAGAAGAATTGAAACTGACTTATGCTTTTTGTTCAAGTTGCTAGCGGGTGAAATTTCTTCCCCTGAGCTTCTCTCTCACATCAACTTTAAAATTAATACCTCTGGTACGAGGTCGAATGATACCTTTCATATCAAACACCACTACCGAAACTATGGATGCCACAGCCCTTTAACAAGAATGGTAAGGAATGCCAATAAAGTAGATTTAAACTACTTCGGCATCCCCTTTTCTACTTTCAAACGCGACCTAAAAAATAGAAATTGAAAAAAAAAACAAGAAAAAAGAAGACAAACACTTGGTTCAGTGATACTGTTTGAATATGAGCTCCTATCATTTTCCAGGAGTATATTAATGTTTCTGTGTAGTGAAAATATATATATTTTTTATTCTATAGGACCATGAAATTTTAAAACAAATGTATTTGGCTTTTATCATAAATGTATGTTTTGTAGGTATTTATGTATTTAGGACCGCAATTTTATATCAACTTGTATGATACTGTAATGGACTTTCCGTAACTAAATATATAAATAAATAAAAAAAAAAAAGCGGGCGTAGTTAACGATTTTTCACAGTTTTTTGTCGAAACAGGAAATAGGTACTTGAAACAGAAACAATTCGTTATCTGCAGAAACACGCGCTGCGGAGTACTTTATGAATTTGTTTGTTACGTTCGACAATAATTTTGTAGGGTCCTCTAAAGTTCCATTTCGGAGTATAATGCCATGGATAATGCATAATTGAAATACGGGAATATTACTTTCCTAGGGTGAAAAATTTTACTTCTATCACTTGTGTCCTATTCAATATAATAATAATAATAAACGTCTTTATTATTCTCATGCAGCAATTTTACAGAAAAAAAAAACGAAAACAGAGAATTGACTACAATTTGCATGAAAATAATAGGCGAAGTTCAATTTTTATACTGTTCACTGTTTATAACTCTTCCACTTAACACAGACATGAGAAAGTACCAGGAGTGTCAGTTTTCGAGAGGTTTATGTAATTTACCAAAATTTGAATTATGCATTGTCTATTAAAGTATGCACTATTTGACGAATAAACCTACCTCTATACACAAAAACAACTATAAAATGACAAAACTTCTTACGGCATATAACTATATAGATTCACTACATATTCATTTATCAGTCACGAGTCACTTATATATATATATATATATATATATATATATATATATATATATATATATATATATATATATATATATATATATATATATATATATATATATATATATAGTTCATTACCAAAATCATAAGAAAATCATTTTTGTTTGTACCAACCAGGCCACGAACTTGGAATATGTGCTACGCGTTGAAATGTAATTTTACGTTACGTTCGTTTCCGATAACTGCTTTTATCGAGTGGAGTTCATCCAATTCTATATAACTCCCGGTGGCCAAATTTTCAATTTTGTTCTGGTTGTGGCATCGAAGTTCAATTCTCTTGAAGAGGACAATCCATTTGTTGTCTAGTTGCCCGATGGTCAGTCCCGAGAAGTGGATATAGGTGTTCGACAGCAATTAAGTGAAGGAGTTTTCTATATTCAGCAACTGGATTTCGCAAAGATTCTCTTTTCAAAGATCTCTGATGTTGGTAGTCATACAGTTATAGCTTTGTTGGGTAACCTCCAGACAAGGAGTGCTCAGAAACGCATACGATTTCTCATTCTTTGCCAAAAACTTATTACAGGGTATTTACTGAACTGATCCTTAATTGAGATTGGAACAGGGAATAAATGAAAGTATTCAAATTTCGGTGGATAAATGATTTGTATTTGTAAAATGTACGATATTCTTAGGTTTGATTTATAACTATTTACTTTTATGATATTATCAAATAATGAAGTTTTCTCAAAATTTTTATCGGTTGGTGATTGATCTTTGCTTATGAACCTATCCAATTTCTGGAGTTCAAGGAACAGATTTCTTGTTCTTATCACACTGGAATGAAAGAAGTCAAATCTCGAAAATTTTATGGAGTTTTCGACATCTTGCAATATCGAATCTATAATCTCATATGTAGGTATTGATTATTTGATTCATTACTTCCTTCATGACCATAGCATTCTCTCTGTATATTTGGTTTTCGACAATCGATTCAATTTGTTTGAAATTTAATGCTAGTAGAAGCTCCTTATGCCTCACTTTCTGAACTGTGTTATTGAATTGCTCGATGAATGAAATAGATGAAGAATTTTGTGTTCTAATGCTCGGAGCTAAATTATTCTGATTATTTTGCAATTCTGTATTCAGACGACCGTACCTTTCACTGTTGTTGGAGTCTGAATTTCCTGTGACCGATTTGAAGATTGATCCTAATCCGTTTATCAAATCACGTTTCGTTCTTGAAGGGTGAGGTGAAATTTCGAAAAGTTTGTCGGATACTCTTTCTTCAGAGAATTGTAATGAATCAATAAATAGGTGTATGATTCTATCTTGCCTGTCACAAGATTGAAAGGAATAAATCCTGGGTTATTTTTCAAGTTTTGAAAAGATTAATTTTCTTGGATTCCGAGGGTTCCAGATAATCTTTCGTATCCCGGTTGATTTTTGTTATTTGAATTGGCTTTTGGCATTTATTGGCCTTTTTTTTCTTACATGTTTTATTCAAAAACGTTTTCGTTTTCCTTTGAATGAAATTGGACCGTCGCAATTTTTATTTTCTCATTCTATATCTTTTTATTTGTGCTTGATTAAATCAGTATTGATCTTTGCACACAGAATTCTAGACCTCTCTTCATGTTCATTGGTGTAGTAATTCGAAAGTTTTCTATCAATTTTTATATTGAACGGGTCGTTAGTTGACTTGTATTCACTTATGATGTCAATTGGTTTAAATTTTGACACAGGGTGTATGTGTGATTATATGCCAAAACTGCGAACAACATTTTCATTTTTGGAGAGGCATTCAAAAATCCTCCCGTATTAAGTGGGCCAATATGTTCTAAATGGGGAAGTGAAATCTTTCTATCTTTTCATTCGATTGAATAGTACATATATAAAGAGAATGACAATAGGGTGGCGATCAATTTTAGTAAGGGGGTATTTTGGAGGTTGTTTTCACAGATTTTTTTCGTAGAAAAAAGCGGGTACCGATATTATTTTGATCATAAGTCGGTCAATTTTCATGCTAGGAAGACATTTTTTAATTCGTTTGAAAGCTCTAATTGAATACTTTAAAAAATATTCTCTGAGCTTTTCTCCAAAAATGTAAATTTTTCTCGTTATTTCGCTTTAAATCTTCCAATTTATACATTTAACGAAAAAAGCTAAACATTAATTTGCTGTATCTCAGTTCGTATTTGTCGTAGAAAAATTATATAAATAGTTTTTTTTTCAAAAGCTACAATTTGGCTCTCTACACTTTTTTTGATAAAATGCATATTTTTAGAGTTATTCGCAAAAAAACATTTGAAAAAGTCGATTTTTTCGTACAAAAACTGTTACATCCAAATTCGAATAACTCAAAAAATATTACTTTTACGAAAAAAACGTATGGAACATTTTTTTCTTCAAATAACTTTTTCCTTCGATTCGTACAGTTAAAATTGATGGGGTGGCAACCACCCCCAAGCCTCTAGCGTACAGCGTCATGATATAGAAAATGATCCTTGAGCTATTCCCTACCTTCTGTGAAAATTTCAGGTAAATCTATGGTGGACGAAAAAATTGCGAGCCAAAATGCTTCATTTCCTGAACTATTCTTTTCGGAGTGGCTGATGAGTGAAGCACCAAACTTATGATCAACTGATTCAAACCAAGGTTTACGGCGCATTATGCGATAGGGATGGCAACTACAGGATTTTGTTCGGCATCTGACATTTTGAACATCGGGGTCTGGCTCAAATTAGCCATCCGCATGCGCATGTTCGCTATGAACGTTCTGAACTTCGAGATCAGGCTCGATTTGGCCATCTGTACGTTTGGTAGCCGGTAGCACTTGTAATGAGAGATTGTCATTCTCTTCATTATCGACAGGGTTTATCAAGGTATTTTCTCTTTCATTTTCAGATTGACTTTCTTCTGTACATGTTGGAGTAGTAGGAGTTTTGCGAGTTTCCAGACAAGGATTTCGTGGAATTTGTTGAGTTCCGAAAGTAATGTTTGTATGCGTTAAATGTGAAGCTTCATCGATGATGTCATCTGTTCGCTTGGTTATTTCCAGAAGATTCCCCATAGGTTTGGGTATCTTTCTTGTGGATTTCAACTTGAGATAGGGCATCTGCGTTGGTGTTCAACTTTCCCTTCTCATAGATGATCTTAAAATCATATTCTCCGAGTTTAATCCGCCATCGTAGGAGTTTTGAATTAGGGTCTTTCAATGAGAATAACCACTGTAATGTCTTTACGATCAGTTATTATGTTTAATTTTTTTCCGAAAATATATAAGGGCGAAAGTATTCGGTGGCCCAAACGATCCCAAGCAACTCTTTCTCAATGACTGAGTAGTTTGGTTCCGAATCTTATGAAGTCTTAGACGCATACGCGATAGGAAGGTCTTGGCCAATTGGACCTTGAGAAAAAACGGCACCCAAAGCAAATTTAGACGCATCGCTACTGAGGTCTAATGGGGAAATCGGATTAGTGCAGAGTCGGGTCGTTCTGCATTATGTTCGATTTGGGTCCCTTTTTCAGTCATTTGGTCAACGGTTTGGTCAATTCAGTTGTTAATAAATCGATGGTGATATCTTTACACACCTAGGAAACCTTTGAACCTTCGAGTTCGAACCGTTTGTTGAGATGTGCATGCTAATTGTGAGAAGACTCTGAATGTGGCCTAGGGCTCCTGTAGTAGTCAAATTTTGCAGGTGAATTCGACTCGGTAAATATGCTATGCCTTTTGTTGGTTTTATCTAGGAGGTGTCTTGACATCTGATCTTTTTTACTTGTGGGGTGGTATCAAGGGATGCGCTATGTTTGATGATTATGCAACTCTGGACATTACCTACCTCTACAAATATGTGTTACAAATATGAAAAAAAATTATTTTCGGTAAGTATTCTTTAATCAAGACAAAAGAAAATACTTATATTTCTTTCACAAAATGCCTATATTCAATGAATCGTTTTCTTTAGCTAATCTATTATCAATACTCGCAATTCGCTAAATATAATTATATTTCCGTATGATACTCTAACATTGGAAATTCAAAAACGAAAGAATTTGGTAGGCATTCGGTTACTGTTGTTAGTGAGTTTGATTTTGACATCAATTTTAGTTATATTTTATGAAATAGCAACGAACTTCATGAAGAAAAACATTGAATTGTTCTTCTGTCCCCTATATATCTCATATAATCTAATGTTGAAGTCGGAAAGGTTTTCTACTCCATGGAATGTTTCAAGGATACGCCCAGTATTCAAATCTGGTAACAAAAGCCACATAATTAATTATATAGGCCCATTTATTTGATATCAGGTTTCTCTGTAGTATTCGAGGTGATTTAATAAGAGGGAATCCATAACTATGTTCAACATATGCTGTCACCAACTCAACACGATGAGATGTTTGACGAGTCTCGTAGTACAACCACCAACTTAGTATATTAACACAATTTATCCTGGTTCTCTAGATAAAACAAGGCAAGTTGACGTGGTGTACACAGATTTTGGCAGAGCTTTCGACAAAGATCCTCACTATCGCACCTACTGAGAAAGATTATAACCAGGTTGGTATCTCGGAAAAAATTGTACGATTATTGAAATCTTTCTTGAATAACAGAGCTAGGTTTATATATCGAGGTCAGGAGTTTTTTGTTTCTTTCTTCGACTGCTGAGGTCATTTCGCCACGAGACTGAGTTGGTGATCACAGTCGCGATTTATACATAATACAAGCACAGTGGTAAAGTGTTTCTCAAATTGAATGTGGATGAATCAGACATTTTTTGTCTTTATATTATTCAGAATAACTACTAAACAACTAGAGAGTTCGCAATCTTTGAATCAATTCACAGAATCGAATTGTTGAAGACCGAGAAATACGAAAATAAACCTATTATATGCAAATAAACTTTTGGGAAATTGAATTGAAAAATGCAAATTTTTAGACGCATTTTGATCCATACACCTAGAGGTAGGTAATGTCCAGAGTTGCATAGTCACTAAACATGGCGCATCCCTTGATACCACCCCACGAGTAAAAAAGGTCAGATGTTTCTTGAAGTTAAAATGTTTCGATTACTAACGATGTCAAGACACCTTCTAGATCAAACCAACAAAAGGCATAGCATATTTACCGAGTCGATTTCACCTACAAAATTCGATCACTACAGGAGCTCTAGGCCACATTCAGAATCTTCTCATTATTGGCATGCACATCTCACCACCAAACGGTTCGAAGACACCCAGTTTTGAGGCACGCTCAAGTGTGCGAATCAGTATTCTACTTAAGGCAGGCCAGCATTCAATGAACACATGTGTTGCAAACAAATGTGATTAGTGAAATTCCACCCGCAATCAACGTTTGTCAACGCGTCAGAAGCTGGATTCAGACTGACCCTAATCCGATGATACGACGATCCGACAGGTTTTTGATTGTTCCAAATTTAAATTATTATTTGGCAGGAAAAATCCATCTGGGAGTTTTTACTTTTTCATGAGTTGCAACAACTATAGCTGAATCAATATAAAAACTGTTGCATGTCATCATGTCCGTGGTTGAATTTTTGAGTACACTGTATCCAGATTGTTATAGAAGTTACTACGTTGTATTCAATGCAGCTCTCTAACAGCAGTCAAGGGAAGCGAGGAGACATTATTATCTCGCTCTTTCGAGATAACTAATCGAAGGCGTCACCAACTCTTTATAGCGAGGCCCTGACTCCTTGCAAAAGTGAAGAATTGGAAAAGGTACACGCTATCTATCCAAAACAAAATAGACATTGCCTATAAGGAATCCTGTCCGATGAGAATGGTACAGACAGAAGGCACAACCAATAAATGGTGGTGCCCTGAACTGGAACACCTCAGAAAGACAGCGAAAACGACCTTTAACAAAGCAAAACGAACAAAACTCGAAGAGGACTGGGAAATATATAAAGCCAACCTCAGAGAGTTCAAAAAAGTCTGCAGACAGAAGCAAAGAGAAGCCTGGAGAGCCTATTGAGGCAATCGAAGATTTCCCGCAAGTCTCAAGGCTACAGAAGGCACTCTCAAGCGACCACAATAAGAGTATCGTCATCCTGACGAGGGAAAATGGCGACAAAGCCGCCAACCTCCAAGAGAGCGCCGAGATTCTTATGGAAACTCACTTCCCAGGTTCTGTCTTCCCAGGAACGACGAACCGGACGGAAGTACCAATAACACCCTCACAATACGACTGGCAATTTGCTAGCACTATAATTGATAAGGACAAGATAAGGTGGGCCATATCGGGCTTTTCCCCCTTCAAAGCACCAAGACCTGACGGTATAAGACCAGCCCTACTACAATGGGGATTGGATATTCTTATGCCGCACCTGGTTGGAATATTCAGAGCCTCATTAGCTCTGAGGTATGTTCCCAGTAAGTGGAGAGAAGTACATGTGGTGTTTATACCTAAACCAGGAAGGATGGACTACACCTTACCAAAAGCATTCCGACCAATTAGTCTCACATCGTTCTTTTTGAAAACAATGGAGAGGCTGCGCGAGCGGTCTATAAGAGATGAAGTCTTAGTTCCCAATCCACTTCATCCAAATCAGCATGCATATACTCCGGGAAGGTCTACTGATTCGGCCCTTCACCAAGTGCTTGGCAGAATCGAGAGATCATTGGATAATAAAGATTCCACCCTGGGTATATTCATAGATATCGAAGGAGCGTTCGATAAAACGACCTTCCCAACAATCACCCAGCAACTCAACTCCAGGAACATACCCCTGGTGGTAGGAGAATGGATATTCAAGATGCTCTCTAGTAGAGCAATAAGTATAAATGTAGAAGACATTACTGTGAGAGGACTGGTCATGGGGGGATGTCCGCAGGGAGGGGTCTTATCACCCCTTCTTTGGAACATAGTCCTGGATACCCTGATTAATCACCTCAACAGTAATGGTTTCTACACAATTGCATATGCAGATGACATAAGTTATCTTGCAGACCGGCAAATTTGTGAACACACTGTGTGATAGAGCGCAGGATGGTCTCAAATTAACACAAACATGGTGTAAAGAACACTCACTGTCGATCAATCCCAAGAAGACGGAGATGGTCCTTTTCACTAGGAAAAGAAGCTTATCGGGCTTGAAACCCCCCGAAATCTTCAAAAGCAAAGTAAACTCCTCTGAAGAGGTGAAATACCTCAGTATTACCCTCGACAGGAAGTTAACATGAAACTCGCACATTCAGAGCAGAGCAAAAAGAGCATATGTGGCCTATGAGTAGTGTCGGAGGACAGTGGGACGCACATGGGGTCTCTCGCCCCGTGTAGTCACCTGGATCGGCCATCCAAAAATTATATCAAATACAGCGAATGGCTTGTCTGAACATCACAGGAGCCATGAGAACAACACCAACCGCGGCAATGGAATTAGTTACTGGGCTGGCACCTCTGGACCAGCGTGGTTCAAACAGAACTGGCTGGTATCTCAATCGCCACAAAAGAGCTAACCAGAAAACGAATTTCTGGCAAAAACATAATAATCTGCACTGATAGTAGACAAGCCCTACTAACCTTGAATAGACAACGTATTATCTCAGGGTTAGCACTAGAGTGCCACCAAGATTTAGCTAACGCCTCGGTAGATAATAATATCGTACTAAGGTGGGTGAAAGGGCACGACAGGAGCAAAGGTAACCGCATTGCTGACTCTTTGGCCAGGATGGCGGCTGGACTGAAAATTTTGGGACCAGGTGACACCCATGGCTTGACGACTTCGACAATTGCGGAACTAGCCAAACGGTACACCCATACTCAATCCCTTAAGAGATGGGATGAAACCAAAGGATGCGATTTTACCAGGATCACCCTGGGCGACCATGGGAAGCTGGATCCGAATAAATATTTGACGATGACCAGGAAGAACCTACGTTTAACAGTGGGATTTCTGACTGTACACTGTGAACTAAGGAAACACCTCCATATTATGGGGCTAGTGGTCACACCTCTATGCAGGATGTGTGAACAGGAAGATGAAACTGTCAGGCATGTCTTATGTGAATGTCTGGAGCTATCGTCGATAAGAAAGTGTGTGTTCGGTGAGTTTTGGCCTACACCTGTCGATATTAAGGAGATGTCCCCTGGTGACCTGTCCTCCTTCCTAGATAAGGCAGGATGGACAATGTCCTAGGAGGGCGACTCCTTGGAAGGATGTACAATGGATTGTGGGCCCAAGTGCTGTGGGTCTACACTCACCCTCCCTACTCTACAGATAGCGATGGTTTTGAACTCTTTTGGCATTTTTATGAGCCTGAGACTGATACTTTCTATAGAAGCATCGGAATACAGAGTTTTTGATAACAATCACCTAATTTAAAGTACCAAAAAGACCTAAACACAGAACTGTCACTTTTGAATGATATTTGTAGATTGGTAAATAACAGACTTCAAACAAATTGTGGCACAACAAATTCGATATTCAATATGAACGTCCAATGCATTTCCATCAATGGGTGGCTACTAGTGCGTTGATTTCATGTCGTCATCGATGACGTTATCTGACATGATTTTTGCCAGTAGGGGAGTACTTGCATCTCTCAGACTTATCACTATCAGATAAGGTTGTTTATCAGATTTTTTGTGGAGATTTGCGTCCTTTGTCAAATTCGCTAACAGGAAATGAAGGTACCGTCAGAGCAATTATGACTGATCCAGAAAGATATTAATCTGATGTTAGATGTGGTCGAGATAAACAAAAGTCGTATATCATTCACCCATCTATCATTAAAGATAGTCTTTGGCCTTTCAAACCTCCCCTATTTTTGCGGCTTCATGCACAAGAATTCAAAAATCAAAGTAGCATCAACAATATTTATTTTCCATAACAAATAGATAAAAAACATTTTAACGTAAATGTCCTAAGATTAATACATTCATATACCAACAACAGAAGAAGAAAATATTTGCTTTAAAATTTGGGGTAGTTCACTGGTATCCTTGCAAATGAATGCCCGTCCAGCTGGTAAGCTCCGCGTTAACCTGAGAGAACAGAACATAATTATTCAGCAATTAGGAACTCAGGTATTTCTGTGGACAGATTGGAGTTTTAGGAATTATTTTTAGGGTTTCTTGTTCTCACACGTTGAATATTTTGGAATTTCTAGTGGAAATATTCCGAAATTTATCCATTTTCGCTATCGCCTGGGCTTGAATGAAATATTAGTCTGGTGGGAGAGATATTCTCTACGAATAACTCTATATTTTTCTTTGTGCAGATATTTTATGTGTATGTTATCTATCTGATTCAAATATCATATGCTTGGTATACAAATTGAGCAAGAAAAAGTGATTTCTATGTTGCCCAGTGTAGTGGGAGTAGCCGTTTCAGATGGACTTTTTCTTCCCTTTTGTGAATGAATCAGTCTTTGAATGATAGACACGTACCTATCAATACAGAGTGTTTGTAAATTTGTTGAACTTAGCTTCGGGGCCGTTCATAAAATACGTTCGCATACAAGGGGGGGGGAGGGGTCTGGCTGAGTGTGACAAGATGTGACAAGGGGGGACGGGGGGTATACGGTAACGTGACGTTCGCCGTTTATTATTTTTTGACATGAGTGCTAGAAGCCAGCGTGACCACTTTTGGTAGAAATCTACTTCTTCAGTAGATTTCTGACGAAAATTGAAAAATTTTGGTGTGAAAGATATCTTCAGTAGATTTTGGTAGAAATCTACATGTGCGACATCTTCTAACGAATTCCTGAACTCGTCAGGTTTTTAATCAAATATATAGTGACTCCATCTTTGCGAATGAATTTTCAATTGAAAATACGAATTAATCTTGTTACAGTACACTGTATTTCACTATACAAATGAAACAAAATAAAGCGATTTTTTACTGTTTCATTGTGTTATTGAGCATTGAATCTTCTGATTATGTAAAATATCTATATTATTCATATTGAAATTGGTTATAAATATCTTGAAACCAAAGGCCAACCAACATATAATATTATTTATTATTTATATGTTCGTTATGAAAGATATTTATCAATTTATTTAAATTTCAATATAATAACTAAATAAATATTTTTAATTTTCAGAATTGGTGTACTATCATTTAGAATTCATCATCATACTCAGCAGGGGGGGGGGTCTTAGTTTTTGTGACGAAATATTTCTAGGGGGGGTCACAAAAAGTGTGACACAACGTGACAATGGGGGGGGAGGGGGTCAAAAAAAGCTGATTTTAGTGTGACGTATTTTATGAACGGCCCCTTCTTTCGTAGAAGTTAAATCCTCATTTTTTGATTCGGAGAAGACACCAAAAAATAACTTCTCAAATTATTCAGGGATGGTACAAATAGAAGGATCAGAGTAGCTCATAATGAGCTCAAATGGTGTTTGGGCCGAAAAATACTTTTTCGTTGACCAGCGGTCAGTTCTCTACAAACGCAACCCAAATGTGTCAAAACATCTGAAAGTTGAGAAACAATGAGATCCCACCTTTTGATGCGCGATTTAGAATTAATAGTCAAAAGACTCAAATTATCCATTTCCATAATGTTCAACACAAAATCGAGCCTTTGAAATTGAATATTAATAATATGAACCTACCTGATATGAGTACCAATATTAAATTTTTAGGCATGCACGTTGACGAAAACCTCAACTGGCACGCACATTGTGAAAGTTTGATATCAAAAATGAATTCTATTCAGTATATGTTCAGGAACTTGAGGACTGTGTTGAATACAGCTCAGCTTTCTGTTATACTTTGTTCAACCATCCTTTGTCGTTACGTCATAATCGGTGACGTATTCTGCTGATTTACGTTTGTCTTATATTAGTTGAATGTTATTTTACACTCAACCTCAAAATTATTATTCGTATGTACCTTCCTACCTGCAGAATATATCGCATACACTCGTGTTCTTATTGCATGTTGATGTATGATATAAATCGATGATCCTCGAGCAGAAACATGTCCGACATGAACCTTGATTTTGTAGTCTTTATCTGTTTCCATTCCACTAGTAGCTAGTTTTTGAACAGTTCCAATAGATATTTCTAGAGTATCAGCAACACGCTATAGAATTCAATGAAATCAAATCAATAAAAACTTACATTTTGCATAACATGGGTAGATGCATACGTTGTAGACTGCATTTAACGGTAAAAGCGGCACTCCAGCATCTCTTTCTCTCGAAAAGTAGTCAATCAACTTCAAAATTGAGCTTTGCTTTTTCTCATTACACCGGAAAGGCATTTTGACAATGAAAAATCAACTGAAAAAGGCGAAAATGGCAAAAAATACTGAACAAATCAAACTATGACATCTGAATTGTCAAAAATGACAAATAAAATTCACCCCTACATTAAATAAGACATACGTTAATGACGTCATAATTCCGTCTCATCTATTTCATGAATGAAAGATAAAGTTGGAGAACGTATGACGTAACGGCAAAGGATGGTTGAACAAAGTATATTTACTTTGCACAGGTAGAATCTAGGTTGCGGTATGGTATCTGCTTGTGGGGCAACTCCGCTATGGCTAAAAATGTTTTTATTACTCAGAAATCCATTCTGAGATGTATTTTCACTACTCCCAGAAAATATTCTCTTAGAAAGGCATTTACCACACATCGTATCTTAACTCTTGCAAGCATATTCATTTATGAAATATCGGTCTATGTATTCAAAAATTTTAGCAATTTCAATTTGAACAAAGATATACACGATATGAATACTCGTCGGAAAAATGAAATCCATACACTGGTTCCTAAGTATGAAATAACTCAAAATTCTCCGAAATATTGTGGACCAAGAGTGTTTAACCGTTTACCAAATTTTATCAAAGCTAGTAAAAGTGAGGGAATTTAAATTCAATCTGAAAAATTTTCTCATTGATAATTGTTTTTATACTGTCAACGAATATTTTTTATTGAAGTAATAGTACTTAGTGGATATTTTACTTTTTTTTTATTGTATGCGACTTATCTAACACTTAAGTTTCAATATTAGTTAACCACCAGGCAATTTTCTGGATGCCTTCTCAACTGACCATTACTATATAAAATGTATTTTTGTCTTTTAAGGAAAATGAAAGGAAAAAAAACTGACACAATGAGAATACATTTCAAGAGAGTTAAGGTATTCCACGCACCCAATAAAGGAAATTATAAGTGACCCAGTGGCGGATCCAGGATCGGGTCAAGGAGGGGGTCTATTACTCAAAATTCATATATATATATATATGTATATATATATATATATATATATATATATATATATATATATATATATATATATATATGTATATATATATATATATATATATATATATATATATATATATATATATATAAATAATGGAATTATATCGGGTATTGCAGTCTGAGTTAATAAGTACACTCTTTATTTCTGCAGAAATTATTAACTTATTAACTCAGACTGCAATACCCGATATAATTCTATTACCTCCGTATTCATTCAGTCGAGATAATACCATACCTTCATGTATATATATATATATATATATATATATAACAGAAAATTATGAGCTACCGTATACCAACAACTAGTCAAGAGCCAAAAAAGGTGAAAGAGATTCACATGAGCAAAATTTTAAGGTGTAGCCAGGAGGTAAAGTAGGTTCGAAACTTTACTATTTTTAAATCGAATCGAGTTGATTTAACGTAATCAACAGCATATTCTACTCATACATAGTATATTCAAATCGTTACCGGCATACACAATACTCATCACAAATGTAACAAGTCTAATTTTTCAAATACTGCCCCAAAAAGGATCCAATGGCAGCACTGTCAGAAAGTTCTCGAACTTTTCCTCGATAAGCCTGATTATTTCCCTCAATGCGAATAAACGATGAAACAGTTGAAGGCTAGACTGCTTTTACAGAGTTTTACAGCGATTTAATGCACTAGACCTTTCAACCGGTTAAAATATTCGAAATAAACCGGGCGTTTGGATCACTTTTCAGGTACTATTTCTGGTACTATATTGTTCCTGTGTTCGATTTTGATGTTTCCTGAGTTTACATGTTTTCTGGAAATAACCTAAACATATATCCCTCCTTCGCCAAGTTCAATCGACCAAAATGCGTGCATTTCCGTGATTTTCAAAATTTTGCTTTCAAGCAAATGCTTTCATGTATAATAATTTAAAATAAAATTACTCGACCTGCGGTCTCGGGATTTTATCAAATTATCATACATTCAAGTCAATTGCAAAGCAAAATTTCGAGAATCATGGAATTGCAGCACACATTTTAACCGATTTAACTTGGTGCACTCGGGATATAACCCGAGAAAAATTGCAATTTGATAGTTAAAAAAAAAGAATTTTATTTTGAATCTACAACATGACGAGGACTCTATTTTCATATTTTACTCGGCTTGATCCAGCGTCTGAACCGACTGAACCAGAAAAAAAAAGGAAAGAACAATCGGTGAGTCCAAAAATTTTAAGCGAAATTTGTTTGTTTGGGTAACATTCAATCCAGATCTTGTTTGTACTATTTTTAATTCTTGAGAATTATTTTTTTAGGAATTGGAGGATTATTGAATTGAATAAATTGATGGAATTCGTTGTTGAAAAAAGAAGTTCAGATTAGCTCAATATATTCTGTTAACAATTTTCCTACACATTATTCACATATATTTGTTAATAAAAGTCATATGAATCTGTCATTCATGGCATTGATTTTTCAAGGTTTATCTACTGTTGATTCTTCAAAGGATTTAATATAGCCTGCTCTTTAGTTTTCACTTGAATGTAATAATAATTATTAAAGTTCTTCAATTTCAAAGCAAAAAAATTTATTCTATTTTATTTTTTTGTCTCGCTCATGTGAAATTATTTCGTTCCCTAATAAAATTTGGAAATTAGGAGCCGATAAAAATGGAAAAAAAAAATCTCTTATTTTCTCAATGGGGGGGGGTCCGGACCCGAAAACCCCCCCGTGGATCCGCCACTGAAGTGACCAATGAAAGGATACCCTGCGTTTTATCCCGCCAGGTTACATTCGAGATGTCTAAAAACACTTGTGTTGAAACTGATGCAACATTGTTTTGCATTTTATGGCGATACTTTCACAAATCACGGTCTTCTCATTTTTATCGCTGGTTGACGCCAATTGTCAGTCTTTAGAAACAACTTCATATGATTTGATGTAAATTTATTTTTGTCTGAATTAATTTCCTTTTTTTAATCATCGTTCGGAGAAGCTCAAAAGCATTTTGAATGTATGTTTAAGATCGATTTTAAAATATGTTTCCTTGATGATTGGGTTGATGATTTGCATTTCGATTCGAAGTAAGTAATTTCTCTATCATGTATCGTCATGTTTAAAAAATGTTTATACAAAAACTTGTATTCTGTTATAAAGTATCACAAAATGTAACGGTTTTCCTTGCTTCAGAAGTTATCGACTTTCGAATTAGGGAAGGAGGGCATATTTCCGAGTTCACATTTTTTACTTAAATTGAATACGTAATTGAATCGTAACCAGCGACCCCGAAAACCCATGCGCACAGACTTTTACACGAATCAAATACGTTTGTGAAGAGTCTTTCAATTGAATTAAATGAGTTTTTGGAAAAAAGCCGCCATATTGGATCCGACATTTTGTTTTTCTACATTTTCATTTGAATTCGTAATCAGAGACTCCGAAAACCTCGAATTGAATACGTTTTTGAAGAAATTCTCAGTCATATTGGATCCGCCATTTTTTTTTTTTAAATTTTCACTTCGAATTCGTAATCAGCGACCCCGAAAATCTCTGTGGACAGACTTTCACCCGGATTAAAAACGTTTGTGACCTTTGGCCAGCTTTTAGAGGTTTGGGACCACTGTGAACCGCTGTCAAAAATTCGAAAGCAATTCATGGATTAGGACTTGAAAGTTTAGAAATATGACAGGTGTCCATAGACGGTTGCGTAATATGTGGTAGATTCAAAACTACTAGAACATCGACGTGATCTCTAATGTTTGCAGAAAACCAGCCAGTCCTGTTTTTTTCAATGTTGTTTGGGATGATTAGAGAGTGAAAAACCCTAATATATGTTACCCACAAGTTTTACCCACAACTAACAATATATTCAACATTTTTTCTGGAAAAATATGTTTATTTCAAGGTTCAAATTCAAAACATACCACTTCTCATCAAGACTTTCGTGAAAATTGATGTTGAAAATGGAACTGAAAAAAAAAACCTGAAATATGTGGGAATTGGACAAAACTTAAATTTTCGAAGTATTCGTCATTAATCAGGCCAATTTCGTATTTCTTTTCTCACTTCATGGAGTTTGAAAATGAATGAAATGACGAAAATATGTTGACGCAACTTTCTTGAATGTGGTCAAATGATTAAAGAAAATAAATTCTGTTGATGAAACGTTCAGTACAAACATAAGTAGGATGGATTTTTTATATATTCTTTGACGTTCTCGAATCAATGTCTGAAAAAATTGATGACAATTCGTAACCCCTCATGTCAAGGAACCCTGACTAACAGCATCTTCATCTCCGGAACCCTCCCTCTCGTCAGGCGTGCACCTACCTTTCGGCTTGATCTCCCAAACTTCCAATGAATACGGCGTAAGAACTGACGTTCGGTTTCGAAGACATTGCCTGCGCTAGTTTTGCCGGCGGGATGCCGTACCTCTGCAGATTGGCGTCCGACAGAACGACCAGAATCGCCTCGTCACAATCCTCCTCAGACAGCGTCGACACGGCCCACTCTGTCGATTCGAGGGTGTGGTCTCCGGACCAGCAATACTGGGAGTGAGCGTGCATCGTCTGGAACGAGAAGTGCTCAAAAGTTAGTAGTGTATGGTATTAAATCCGAAATTTGAGAGGCAGTGTCTCTAAAGAGGTCCTAAAACTGATGTATGGTGGATTTGTGCAGTCGAGGCTGTCGTATGGATTGATATTCTGGGGGTAACTCGGCACGTACCGATCGTGTAAAAAACTTAAAAAAAAAGAAGGAATTCGCGGCATGGACAGCGCATCTCCCTTGGATTCGTGTAAACAACTTTCAACGAAATATGATATTCCGCCAATATTGAGAATAATGAGCAGCCACTTGCAAAAAATCAGATTATGATAATTACTTCACAAGTTGAAAATAAATGTCACACCTACTTTTTTCGCCCTGGGGCTGGGTCGAAACGGTTTATATTTTCTTGCCACTGAATGTTTATAATAAGATCAAATCTCTTCTTGAATTTTAGGAAATTCAGGACAGAGAAGAGAAAGAGAAGATGAAAAAATAGAACGAGAAGAAGCACTCCAGAAAATTCTAGAACAGAAGAAATTGAGAGAACAAAATAATGAATTAGTTCTAATAGAAAAACAAAGCAGAGCAGACTTTCAGAACGTCTAGAACATCAAGGCAAGTTTTTAGAGCATATGTTACATAAAACCGAAGAACGAATGGAAGAACTGAATGAACTGATAGGAGAACTAAAGGAAGATGTTAAAGAAGATGTGAAATGCATACAGTGCGAGAGGTGAAGAAAGGACTAGAGAAGCAGATTCTTCTCAAAAACCAGGATCATTTGATGAACAGTCGTCTTGGTCCATGGCCAAGGCTGCGGCAGCGACCAATTGATGGGGCTAAGAAGAGAAAGCTACGGCACTCATAGTAGCTTTGAGAGGGCCAGCTTTGGGTATGTTGCAGACGATACCCACCGAAAAAAGAAATATGAGGACCTGATTTTTGCACTACAGTTGAGTTACGGTGATCAACACCGAGAACAGCTGTAGTGGGCTCAAATGAAAACACGCAAGCAAAAATCAGAATCAAGAATTCGAAACCGATGTGAGACGACTAATTCAGCTGGCTCACCTAGAAGCACCAATAGATTTCAAGGATCAGCTAGCAGTGCCGATTTTAATAGACGGACTGAGAGACCCGGAAATCCAAAGAACTATGCGACTGACAAATTTCAAGAGGAGTAGCGATGCCTTAGTACGCTCCCTAGAAGTGGAGGCGGCCTTCAACACCTTGAGGCTGAAAGTGCGAGCATTACCTATAGAAGAACCTGACCAACGTTGTCCTTCAGCTACTGGTTCTTTAGACAAGGTACTCGAGGAGATAAAGTCCTTAGTAAGTGAAATGAGCTCTCAGAATTAGAGGGCGTGTAATAGAGAAAAACTGAGACATCTCATCAGAGACTGCAGGGTGAGAATGCCACCAAGATCCAAGTAACCTGCAAGGGTGCCACAACGTTCGCAATCACCTTTGAGGACAAGGTCATCCAGCGAGTCCTCAAATTGGCGACAGGAACACCAGAATTATCCAGCATATAGGGGCCCATGCTGGCTAGCAATAACAGAGCTCTCATGGTCATTAAGATTCACAGGCTAAGAAGAACAACCGATACTCTTACTATTGCAGGAAAATTGAATAAAATAGACGTAATATGCACTATAGATACCGGAGCGACATTCTTCGGCCTGGAAGCGTGTATACTATTTCTTCCAACTTCGTGCTTCGAACAAAAGTCACTGGTGAAAAGGCATCTTTTCGAAGAGAAGCTGATATTACATTGATTCTCAAGCGACTTACCCCTAGGAGTACTACCACAACTCTTGAAATATCATTCGAACCTTTATCAACAGTGGAACTGAAAGCTGCCAATAATTTCATCAGGAGTTGAAGTGACCTCTTTGATTCGACAATGGCAGGAAGAACTAACTTGGCGAAACACAGAATCGATACTTACCAAACCCATCTGATTCGGCAAGCACCAAGAAGAATTGGAAGAGCTTGTTGGCAAGATGATGAGAGATGGTGTGAACAAGACTTGTCTTGTTTACCTCGACGACGTTTTGGTCATGGGAAACACATTCGAAGAACATCTGCACAATTTGCGAGAAGTCTTTCAAAGTTTCAGGAATGCCAAGCTGAATCTCCAGAGATTCTCATTGTTCCAGAAAGAGTTGAATTTTCTGGGCCATAAATTGTTATCGGAAGGCATCTGAAAAGACGATAGGAAGATAAAGTCAATAAGAGACTGGCCGAGACCAAAAGACAAGCATGAAGTGAGGAGTTTCCTGAGTCTCTGCACCTACTGCCGTCGCTTCGTGGAAGGATTTGCTGATACTGCGGCATCCGTACATGAGTTGACAGAAGACCGAGTCAAATTAATCTGGTCCAACGAAAGTGAACGAGCGTTTGGAAAACTGAGAGTTACTTTTATGTTCCAGCCCTATTTTAAGTTTTCCAAGACAACGAGGCCTGTTCGTCTTGGACACAGATGCCAGTAATAATGGTATTGGAGTCGTACAAGAACAAGGTGGCAGGAAAAAGTGATCGAGTTCTACAGCAAAGTACTGACCAAGCCAGAAAGGAATTACTTGGTGACGAGAAAGGAACTACTGGCAATGACTAAGAGTTATGGAAGAGAGTTCCTCATTAGGACAGATCATGCTGCTTTGAAGTGGTTACTCAAGAAAATCAGTATTTATTTAAGATAAAACATTGGCCAGGAAGACTGCATAACAACGATAACAACGCAGATGCATTATCCACAAGACCTTGTTCGGATACCTGTGAACATAGTGAGCGAGTTGAACGTCGCGAAGGAATCAAAAAAGGGAGAGAGACGGTAGACGGCAATTGGACCATAGCAAAAATGAGACACGACCAAGAAGGTGATCCAAGCGTTGCAGAATTTTTAAAATTGAAGGAAAGCAGAGCAGAAATACCCATCTGGAATGATATTTCCGATAGATCACCAACGTCCATCCTGGGCACAATGGGATTCCTTGATTGTTGAGAATGGCCTACTGAAGAGAGATTGGGATTGAGCCGATGACAAGAAAGTGATTTCCCAACTGGTTGTGGTTATGTCGAAAATAATAACCTGTTTCGACGATGCAATTTTTCGCTGTAACTCCTGAAAATTGCATGTGCATTCATTGTAGGTGAATTGTATTGGAGTCTATCACAATTACAACTATCAGACAGTTGTGATAATGTAGGCGTTCATCTGGATAACATTCAGAGCTATTTCTGAATATTGGCATGCATACTGACAAATAGATAACATTTCTCGCAGCGACAAGTTGCCGCGAGAAATCGCAGCGACAAATTGCATCGTCGAAACAGGGTGTAAGTGATGTCTTGGATAAAATCCGTAGTGGTAAAGCAGGAGGAAATCTAGGAGTTACCAAGACCTTGGATAAAATATGCCAAAGGTTTCACTGGGTCCAGTGTCGAGAAGATATAGAGAGATGGTGCCGTAGATGCCCGAAATACGAAGCAAGCAAAAAACCTAGAACAAGATCAAGAGGCGAGATGAAACAGTACAATGTTGGTGCTCCCTTCGAACGAATCGCCATCGATGTAGCTGGACCGTTTACGCTGACGAATAATGGCAATAAATACATCCTTGTTGCCATCGATCACCGCGGGAAATGGGTTGAAGCTTATGCCTGGTCTAATCAAGAAGCATCCACAGTTGCAAGAGCTCTGGTGGACAACATGTTTGCAAGGTTCGGAGTGCCAATGGAGCTATATTCTGATCAAGAAAGAAATTTTGAATCGAATTTATTCAGGAAAGTTTGTGAATTGATGAGAATTAGCAAGATCAGAAAACTGCTCTCCAACCAATGTCTAATGGCATGATTGTAAGGTTCAACAGGACTATGGAAGAACATCTTTCTGAAGTAGTAAAAGAACATCAAAATGATTGGAATCGATACCACAAAGTTCACCCCAGTATCATTTTCGCTAGAACTCTTCTTCGTTTGTCACGTGACTTAGTGTTCGGATCACTAAGTGCTGAGGAAAAAGGTGTGCAGGATTATGCAGACGAACTTAGAGACAGCCTTATAGGGATCCACGAAATGACGAGAAGAAGTCTGAAGATAACTAGTGACAGGATGAAGGCTCGATATGATCTCAAAGCAAATACTGGTGGATTCAAAGAAGGAGATCGGTGTGGCTATGCAACCCTCGTCGTAGAAAAGGAATTTCTCCCAAGTTAACACCATCTTGGGAAGGACCCTATATGATAGTGAAGAAAATAAATGACGTGGTGTACAGGATTCAACGTAGCCCTAGAGCAAAATGAAGTCCGTTCACCTAGAAAGACTTAAACGTTACAATGGGAATAATGAGACATTGTTTGATAAGGACGATCAAAATTGGGAGGGGGATTATGTTACGAAATCATGATAAATGCCCAAACGTCGCTGTTGAGCCCACATAATTCCAAGAAAGGATCTGTACCTGCATGGATCGACTGGCGAACCTCAACAATGCCAGACGCCAGCCACGCGAATATTTTAGTCGTCCCAACATAGAATCTAGAAGTTCTAGGCGCGAAAGGAATATCTAGACCGTTCGATCAGACTATATAAGAATGTATTACATAGGGTAACGAGAGAATTTTTGATAGAGAGCGTTGGATGTTTTCATCAGTTGAGTCGAAATGTTTTGTAAGCGATTGATAAGCCAATGTAATGGAGTATCTATTTTTACAAATGAACCCAAGAAATATAGTAAGAATATTTTACTATGCGTATTACGATGTCTAGTCTAGTGAAATATATATACAAATTTCAAATTGTGATCACTCACCATTACTTTATTTGTTGTTGTCCTTATATCTTTTGACTACTCCAATTAGCTTTTTTCGTTTTCGTGGGTGAAAATTTTCTTTCATATCTATAAAAATCTTTAGAGATGAATAAACTTACATGATCTTGCAGATCTTATTGAAAATACTACACGAAAATACTACACAAAAATTGGATTTTGGAACAGAATATTATTATAAAAAGTGGTTTGAAATTCTATTGCCAAAATTATTGAACTCAATTAACTGAAATGGTTTCACAAAAATTATAGGAAACCACATAAAAAATAAATACGGACAAGCAACAAAATTCAACAAAACCCACAAATACTAAAAACATGCCAAATTAAAGCTTGAGGGAAACTCCTAGCACTGCAACTTTGTGAGCATTCTTTAAATTTTTTGATACAATATTTGAATGTTCAAAAATTCAGTCATGAAAAAATGTGAAAATACTTGCCCTAATTATCTCTAACCTATCCTTATTATTCTTTGGTGGTTTATCTCTGGGCACAAAAACGATATTGTATTCTTCTCCAGAATGTCCGATGATATCGTACTTTATCTTATCTTCAAAACCCTCGAAAGCCTCCATTACCAACACTGCTGCCTCGAGTTCTCTGTCTAATCGTGCGTCATAGGAGTTGAACCTGAACAAGAAGAATTTCATTGTTGTCTGTTTGTTTCAAATGTTTTAATAATAATAATAATACAAGCGGTTTTGATTTGAGATAGAGACAGATTATCTACTTCTGAATAAAAAACCCCAATATCATTTTGCTGTTTTACACAAAATGGCTGCAAGAAAAATCTAATAATATTTATGTCTAGTCGAAACAACAGTACGATCGACATTGTGAGAGCGGTAATAAAAAAGGCTAGCTGATATTTACTGCACAGTGATGACAGACTGGTTTCACCACCAAACTCTTCAGTGTCGTTTGCAAAAAAAATGCGCCAAAAACTGATTTGAAGCTGTCATGATTTCCACACAACGCCTGTGAAATTACAACCTAAGATCATAAAGGCCTACTGTATACCTGGATCCGATCAACACTTTTTGAAATCTGATAATTATTGAGAATGAAGTTTTTATAGCTGGCTGGAGTCTTTTGGTGCGAGTTTGATGTTTTTAGATTCGAATATTGAGGAGTTGAGATGAAAATCATTTCCAGGATAGACCTAGCAAGTCGTTGACACTTAGTAAATCAGCAATTGTTCGAAATTATTGAAAAAGCCACTGAATATTTTTACGTATCTATCAAATTAATTAAATTGGATATAATTTTGTGTGGAATTTATCGTTCTCCAGCAGATGACGTGAAAGATTTTTTCAAATTATTAGATGTGAAACTTCATAACTTCAGAGACACCAAGTTGGATTGCTTCGTTTTTGGCGACATGAATATAAACATTCTTAAGAAGACTGAGCAAAATAACCTGTTCAGTGATATATGCCATACCAATTATTTCAGAATTTGTAATGAAAATATACCCACAAAGGATTTTAATAACAAAATTTCCCTGATAGATCATGTGCTAACTAATTCTGAAAAAAATGTCAAATTTCCATTATACATAGTGCAATGAGTGACCATAAAATAATAATAACCGACATTGATATTAAAAAAAAGTAACTGAGGAAAACTTTTCAGATAAAGACATTCACATGTTTTGATAGTGAGAAAATCAAAGAAAACTTGAAATTTTTGAACGAAACCATAGACAAATTCAGTTACCCAGATGACATTTACAATGAAATAGTGGGAGTATTTGAGAATTGTTCCAGTGTAAAAACAATAAAAATGAGAAGAGATTCCAAACCATGGTTCAATGAAAGAATTTCCAAACTAATAAAACTCCGTGACAAACTTTACTACAAAAAGAAATGCAATCCTGATATTCCATCGTTCATCGACCAATACAACCACTATAACAAACTAGTAAAGAAATGTGTTCGCCAATGTAAAGAAAACTATTACAAAAAAAATTTCGTTGGTACTTCCCCAAAATGTATGTGCAATTCAATAAATGAGATCCTATATAATAAAACCAAAAGCGATGCTGATAGTATTCATCACATTTCGATAACAGGAAGAAAAATCGACAATCTTCAAGAAATTTGTGAACAATTCAATGACTATTTTGTTAATGTTGGTCCTGAATTAGCAGCCGGCTTTTCCACCAATAATGATTACCCAATGAAGTCTAAATTAAACTCCATGTATTTAAAGCCAACCGACTCTGAAGAAATTATGGAAATCATCAACCTTCTGAATAACAGAAAAGCTCCAGGATATGACAGCATTAGCACTGAAATTGTCAAAGTAGTTAAATCAGATCTCGCGCCTTTGATGAGTAAATTGATTAATATGATATTCACAATAGGAATATTACCCGACAAATCAAAAATTGCCAAGGTTAAACCACTTTACAAATCTGGGAAAAAAGATATTGCCCGTGTTTTCTAAAATTATTGAGAAAGTGGTACATTGCAGATTGCTCGACTATCTTGAGAAATCAGAATTGCTTTATAGTGGGCAGTATAGATTTCGCAGGTCTAGTGATACTGAATCAGCTGTAATTGATGTTATTACCCAATTTCAACTTGACATAGATTGTAATAAAAAATGTGGCCTACTATCACTAGACCTTCGAAAAGCATTTGATACTGTAGATCACAAAATTTTACTGAATATACTTCATCAAATAGGAATAAGAGAAATCACTTACAGTTGGTTTCGAAATTATCTTTATAATAGAAAACAGTTTGTTTGGATTGGAGACAAAAATAGTTCACTAGAAACAGTTGTATGCGGTGTTCCTCAGGGATCTGTTCTAGGTCCATTGCTTTTCCTCATATATATAAATTCCCTGTCTAATTTACAGTTGAATGGTAAAATCAAAATGTTTGCTGATGATACTACAATAGTATACACCGGGAACAACTTTCTATAAATCAAAACTTTTATGCTCAATGACCTCCATGAAATATCATCATGGATGATGAATCATAAGTTAACATTGAATATTGATATTTTTAGGAATTTCAATTGATGAACATTTAGTTTGGAACAAACATGTTGAGTTATTAAGAAAACAAATTTCTCCAATTATTGGTATAATTTTTAAAAATCGAAATATGTTACCTTTATTATGTCTGAAATCAATTTATTATTCTTTAGTATATTCCAAAATTCAATACTTGATTTCGATTTGGGGGGGCAGCTCCAAAAACCGTAATGAAACCATTGAAAACATTACAGAATAAAATTATAAAGTGTATTTACAAACTTGATCGAAAAGAACCTACAGCAAATTCATACAAACAAAGAAAACTTTTAGAAATTCCTTCATTTTACACGTTTGAAATTTGCACATTTATTCACCTGGTCAAAAATAAATTCAAGCATTCAAATTTGATGTTCAAAATGAATAGTGATCAACACAATCACTCAACAAGGTTTTCAGAAAATTTGGCATTGATGAAAATTAGAACAAATATAGGACAGCAATCTGTTTACCACAACGGAATAAAACTATACAATGGTCTACCGAATTCATTGAAGAAATATGGAAAATTTCGTTTAAAAAATAATTTAAAAGAACATTTGATATCATAATTTTTTTTTATTGCCATAAAAAGATTTGATTCAATTACTCATTTTTTTTGTATTCTATTCTACTTTTATTGTATGGCATCAGTTTAATTTTCCCTACAATAAGCATGTATATGTTTCTTGGGAAATGAATCGTTATTATTATTATTATTATCAAGATCATTACTTCACTGACCTGTACATACTTCCGGATACATCGACGACCACCCTAAACAACTTTGGTTTTATTTGAGGGGTCCCTAGTTCCGGCTCCTGTTCTGCTCTCCTTCGAAAGATAGTTTTTTCTCCCAGAAGTCCTGAAAGTAAAATAACGATTTTGCCCAAAACTGATCCTTGTGGGATACCCGTACATACCGTCGATGAGTTTGACGTCGTCCAATTCTCCAGAAGTCTGGTGCCTGGACCACTGCCTCTCCTTGTTCTTGGCCTGCAAATTGCCCAAAATAACCCTCAATGATTGAACTTGCCTCGCTACAGAATTGGAGAATTGAGAGTAAACCGAGTGATCATACCCACTCATCCCAATTTCCTTCAACTTCTCCTGGAACGCTTTTCTACCCATTTCCCTGGCAGCTCGCTGGATGTGTTCGGGTACGGCGTTTTTTTCTTCGTCCGATAGCTGAAAAGATCTGTATTAGTATCAAGGCAATCTTCACAAGACTGATTACGAAGGTGGTTTTCAAAACAGATATTGAAACGAACAAAATTGGGTTAGTAAAAAAGTATAGGTCACGGTGACAACATAAAAGTCCGCACTATACGAGATTCTATAAAAATGGAAATTTGACTTCGCAATTGTTGTTTGGTAAACGAGTGGAAATAAAACGTGAATAATTGAAGTTTGGCTCATTTTTACTCATTATCCGAAAATCGAATTGCAAATTTGAATTTCGAAATATTGAAGAAATATCGCAAAGAAATATGGACCACCAGAAAATGTTTCTCATAATTGATCGTTTCTGACAGTAATCTGTACTTTACGATAAATGGGAAACGTGATCATTACAAGCACCAACGAATGCATGCATTTGGTCTAAAACTGAACATGCGTTTGGTCAACATCAAGAAATGAACAAAAATTAAAGTTGACACATCTCCCGCTTTCATCTATGCGTGCGATGTTTATTACACTTCGAATGATGTATGAAGTTCAATTTGGGGGAAGGAGCTGAAAGCATTCTATGCATGAAAAAAAGCTGAGTAGAAAAAGTGAATATGCAAATTTGGAATTAAATTTCATTCATTTCAATTATCTGCTACTTCAAGTCTCAATATTAACTGGCAGAGTTCTACTAGTTGAATACATGCAATAACTGAAACTAAGCTAAATAAAAGTTTTTGTAAATATGACCATTTTTATGTAGAGAAGGAATACGAAGAATTTCTTTCAATAAATGAAAAAATAATACGAAACTTTTATAAAAGAAGTAATATCAGAAAGTTAGCAAGAACTCTGTTTAAATGTGTATATTATTCATATACTTTTGAACAGCTACTCAACTGCCTACAGCGCGGGACGGGCTTGAATCACCTAGAATTCACCTTTTTTTGCTCAATTTCTGAACACACAAAACTTGAATCGAATAATAATAATAAAGTTTATTCAAAATTCATAAAAAAGAGCATATACATCAATTTGTAAAAAGGTGAATAAACAGTTCAATTATACCCGCGGAGTTAAAAACTTGTTGCGAGAGATACGATTTACATTTATGTATAATATATTTGATAAATTTGTAGAATTCAACAAAATAATATTGAAAAATTAACTAATTTTCTTAATTGAAGTGAGAGATTTCATGAAATAAATTTTGACGTGATTCTTGAATCCATTTTTTAATCTGTAGTTTGAAAGATACTAATAACTTGATCATTTTTATATGATTTGGAATCAAATCATAGTAGAATGGCAACAAATATTTGAAATTTTCCTGAGATATTGTTGTTTCAACTATACTTTTCAATGTGATATTATTTTTATTCCTTGTATTATAAATATGATTATTGAAATTTATATTCAATTTGTGTTTATGGATATAAATCATGATGTTATATCCGAATAATTGTCTTATGTCTTATCTCCATTTCATGTGTTTCTATGTACAGATTTTCACTTGGATACAAATAAGACTTATTATATATTATTTTCAAAAACCGTTTCTGAAGAACTTGAAGATTTCTATTGTGGGATTTCATGACCCCTCCCCAAGCCAGAATCCCATAATTCAATTGGGACTGTATTTATGAAAAATGAAGAATGTTCACGCTCATAAATGTTTTGAGATACTTAAATTTTGATAATAAACTTCGTAATTTCTTCAAAAGGAACGCTATGTGTTCGTCCCGGCCATTTCAGATGTTTGTCAATTATAACTCATAAGTACTTGATACTATCAGCTTTTTCAATGCTAGTATTATCATGAAGTATTAGTGGTCCTAAGTCCGGTAGGGAAATATTATAAAATGAGAATGGGACATATTTTGTTTTCTCAAAATTTACTGTAAGTTATAATCAAACCAATTTTTAATCTTCTCGAAATCTAATGTAGTTTTGGTTTGTAATTCATTCCAGTTTTTTCCCCATGTAATATGACAGTATCATCTGCGAAACTATGAATTTCACCTACAGTGTCAATATTAAAAAGGTCGTTGAGATAAATATTAAATAGAAGTGGCCCTAAAACGGTTCCCTGCGGTACACCGAATTGAAAGATTTTCTCTTCACTTCTAGCTTCATCAATTTCAACATATTGAATTCTATTTTCCAAATAATTTTTGAGGAGCTTATGAACCTTGCCACGAAATCCAATATTTGACAATTTTACTAATAGTCGGTTATGGTCAACCGTATCAAAAGCTTTAGCTAGGTCCAAAAAATAGCCAAAACTGAATATTGATTATCAAGATGTTGATAAATATTATTAGTTAAATGACAAATGGCATCCTGAGTGGAATTTTTTTTCAGAATCCAAATTGTTTTTCTGAAATCGGATTATTCTTTTCCAAAAAAAGTTCCATTCTATATTTCAAAATTTTCTCAAAAACTTGAGCTAAACTTGATATTAATGAAATAGGCCTGTAATTTTTGGCTTCTGATTTATCACCACATTTATATATGGGTTTGATAGTGCCAACTTTGAAAGATTTTGGAATTTCTCCTGAATTCATGATGAAATTCATCAGATGAGTCAATGGTTCTGATATTGTTTTTGATAAGAATATTAAAATTTCTGAAGTGATTTTGTCAATACCAGGAGATTTATTCAATTTCAACGATTTTATCATTTGTTCTATTTCAGTCGGGTTCGTGTCTTCTAGATAAAATGTTTCTAATGTTCGGGGTGTTTCAAATGTGGGGATATTTTTAGATCGAATAATTTCAATCATTTTTTGTACTACTCCCGTTTAATAATTGATGAGATGGTCTGAAATAATCTTTTTGTTGTCTGTTATTGTATCATCACTCAATTTCATCATATATACAAATAGACAGTTTGCAATACACTCATCAGGATAACATTTCTTTCTCGAAACTCAGAAGTTTTACCTGATGCACTTTGTGACCTTTATCCAAGCGATATGGTCCACCCTTTCCACCAAGACCTGCAGTGTCTCTACCACCTGTGCCTCCAGCCCAAGTGTTACCACCAACGTGAGGTTCATTCTTCGGGTCTTCCTTTCCGTGTTTTGGCGCTGTTGTATCCAACCTGAAAAAGTATCATTATTAGATGAACCACGTAGAAAATTTTTCCTGACTTTTTTGTGCCCAAATAATTGTGAAAAATAAGATTATTGTTACATTTTCTGGGTTCGGTTTTCAAAATAATACTCCGAACAACCCTTAACTAACTCCCTATAACAATACAACTACTGCACTGCCTTATAGTTCGCTTACAGAACACCTGAGTCTTCCTAACTGACATAAAATGGATTCATGTAGTTACGAAATTTACGAAATTTGCAAAATTCGGTCGAATAAAAAAGGAGGTAACTTAAAAATTATATATATTCTAATGTTCGATCTCCATCTCATTTTAATCGCAATTTTTTCCGAGAATCGTGGCTGGATGTACTATGCTTTGATCATCCAACACTCTACTGAAAAAACTGCATACAAATTCGACTCTCAACTAAGTTCTACTCTCTCTTGAAATTCCTACTAAAAACCTTAAATACTCGATTTATCTAGAAGTATAGATTTTCCGTTCGCGCTTCGAACTTTTCAAATTAGGTAATCTTCTCTCGAGAACGACTCGATCGACCAGCATTTTCGAGATGAACGCTTTCAGGATCGCGCCGATTGTCCCAGCTCGTTGAATTGTGTTAATAATTCCCAGAGGCGGCTTTAGGGGATTTCGTAACATTATAGTTAAAATGGTAATAGCTCGGATGCTGCCAGAAATACACATTGATACAGTGATGTTTTTCAAAAAAGGGGATATGAAAAATTTAGGAATTAATATATATACAAATATAGAAGGGTAGCCTTCAATCTACCCCGAAAAGTGGCAGCGTTAATTAAAAACAGTTCCTTCTGAATAAAAAACGTTCCATTATTCAACGACTTCTAGTTCACTAGTTCTGAAGGAACTGACTAGTGCTATGTTCGAGTTTTTTTTTACTTTTTTTATGCAATTCCTAGCATCGACATACTTGACTTCGTAGGAATAGTTACTCCTGACATCTGAATACTAGATGATGATAGGTCGGCCTTCCTTGAGAAGAGACATGCCTGGGTTTTCTTAGCATTAAATTCTACTAAGTTCATGTTACCCCATTCTATTATTTTTACCAAGTCGCCGTTGATTTTATTGACGTGAATGTTTCTTTGAATTTTTGTTTCTCGAGCTGGTATGGGGACTCTGAAAGAGAAACTAGTATGAAGAGTATTGCGTCCGCAAAAATATGTACTGAACAATATGTTGTCTCGAGCAAATCATTGATATGAAGCAGAAATAAAGTGGGCGCCAGAATTGAACCCTGTGGAACACCTGCATTTATTGAGAGAATATCAGATGATACTCCATCAACAAATAGTAAAATGTGTTTGCCTATATAGTGAGTATTAATAGTCTGTTGAAAAAAATTCAAATCGACTTTGAAAAAATTTCATCGATAATGAATGTGAATTATCCCATATTGAATAAAATTGAAAAATAAAGTTATAAGAAAAATGGTGATATTCCAATGTCGGACTGATATTTGGAACAGGTACAGGTGGAAATACAAAGGAGTTTATAGTCTCATGCGTATGGGACAACTGTGAAACCAAGTACCGTTCCAGAGCTAGAGAAATGGGTAAAGGAGGTTACAATAGCCATGTTCACCTTAACGGCGGGGATGCATATTTTTCTTATTTACGACAGAATTTCAGCAATTTTGCCCTGTCGATTTCGAAACAGGAACATAAATAGTATTCTCTTTAATAACAATTTTGATTTCACACTGGGGCACATTTTGATCACCAATCCGTGATTCATTGGATTGTTGGGACTTTGAGGAGAAGCTGTGCCACTACGTCTAATGTTATCATGATTTGAGTTTATGTCTAACAGCTCTATTATGCGTTGATTATTTGTTTTTGTTTCCAACTCACGTAAATACCTTCTTGATGCCTCTTATTCAACCACTGCCACTTTATGTCGCATTTTAGTGCCATAACCTCAATATCATCACTATCAGAATTCGGGGGGTTACATCATTGGTAACAGCACATGATCTGTTACTTTTTTTACTGGCTATGAAGCAGGAGGCACTTGAACTCAGATTCACATCATTCGGGATAGTGTCGTTCATAATAATTATTATTCGTATCGAATTGGATTTCTTATAGTTGCAATTCTAGTTCAACATCTGCAGTGGTTACCATGTTGATGATGTGGGTCAAACTTTTACTGCAGGATATTGACGAGTGCTCTGATGAACCCATTCCAATTTACATTGATAATCAAAGCAGAACAAAATTGATATCATCACAAAGGCTCTATCAAGGCCTATTTTTCAAAAACAACTCAATTTGCTTGGAATCTATGAAGATGAACAAAATATTCAAAATGTGGGAGTGTTGAAATGGATTACTTTGTTATATTTTGTATCAAGAATATTATATTTCATGTTTTGATTCGGAACATTTCATAACCTGAACTGGTAATAAGGTTGTCAACACAAATGTCTTCTAGTAGTTTTGAAGTACTTTCGTCTTGGTTGCTGTGAGCGAAATACAACAAGTTTTGTTAAAAATAATAAACTATCTTTGCATTTTCTCGTTTCTTGGAAAACTGTTTCGAAACATCATCCCAAGAATAATACCTATTTTTGAGGTTTAGGAAACCAAAGTGGTAAACCGGACCAGGTTTCGGTCCTATCAATGTGGAAATCTACGTGTTAAATTGAATAATTTGGATATACCGGAAATATCAACCACATACTGAAACGTGAATTATCACCTCACTTTTACTTTAAAACCGGAAGCGGATTTGGTGTTCGAAATGTTCACAAATATAAGTATTTCCATGAATGTCAGTTCTAGTATTCATTTTGAAAAATTTGAGTTATAGGAGAAGTTGCTGACTGATAGGATGTGTTTCATCATCCCCTGTTTTCAATTAACGCAGCAACTTTTCGGGGTAGATTAGAAGTCTGCCCTTCCTTACTATAGTGTATATTCTAATATTATCTCGTTATTTCGTAAGTGTTTCGGGCTTGGGGACCGTGTACTGGAATTTTGAATTCCGAAACTTTCGGCTACATCTTCAGCGGCGTGGTCGTAGTTCATTTCTCCTCTGCGAGTCTACTATAATTGATGTTACATCTGGAGATGCTGACTTGTTTTTATTATGAGGTTGGACCCTGTTCTGTCGGACGTCGTTTTATCTAGTTCTGTCGGACTTTGTCGTTAATGTATTTAGAATTGGATGCAAATATTGTTTAAACCTTGTTGTTGTTGTTTCCTTTCTGTTGAAATTATCTTTGTGCTTATATATCTCAATTGCTTCCCGGTACAAACGAGTGGAGTAATGTGTCGTCGATGAGAGAATTGAGGTCTTATCGAATTGGATGTTGTAGTTTTCTAAAAGGGCATGTTCCGCTACGGCCGATTTTTCAGTTTGTCCCAATAAGAGGTCTTCTCTGCCTTGGGCAGTGCTAGTTTGGATCTTCGGTCGTCACCCAGCAGATGGCGTTGCTCCTTGGAGGTTTACACCATCTGCACTAGTTTCAGATATTTACTTCGCAAGGAGAAGATAGTTCGAAATGTTTGTGTTCACAGTCCAGGCAAGTGTCACTGATGAGACCTGTTGGGTCGAAACAGCTGTCTGGCAATAGATTTGTGAATGCAATCATTTCGAACATGGAAATTCTGAATTCGACAATTTCGTCTGTGCTCACTGATTCGAGTCTTGAAGCTGTGTTTGGTGGTTCCTACATATACTTTTCCACGTGAGCACAGAATCCTGTATACCCCAGCGGGGAGGAGAGGGTCAAAACAACAACACCCAAAAAAAAGAAAGCAGAGAAGAAAGAGGCCCTCATGGCCACGGTGAAACGGCAAGCGTCCGAAAAAGAAAAAAAACAGATTAGATAGCGGGTCTCTTGGATCTTTTGCAGATCTCAGGTGTTACTGTATTTTCCTCGTGGGTTTGTATATCGTTCCAATGCAATCCGCGGTACCACTCAGGTAAGGTAGGAAAGCGGTTCCCGCTGAAGTCACGTCCTTTGTTTGAGGGTGTGAATTTCCAGTTGTTCTAGGTTATATTGCTCGTTCTACGTATCACGCCACTGAAGAAGGCTGCCGCAGATGTAGCCGAACGCTACGGAATTCAAAATTCCAGTACACGGTCCTCAAGCCCGAAAAACTTACGAAATATCAACACCGGCCGTGAAAGCCTACATTCTTTCATTATCTCGTTATTTTTTTTAGATTGTGGTAGGTAACGCAAAAAACTACGAGGAAAAAATAACAATCTGTTTTCGATTTTGAACAGATAAACAAAAAAACAAAACAAAAGATCGAAAAGTATCCATAGTTCACAAAACTTTCTATGCCTAAGTAAGACATCACCTTCTACTGACAACAATTTATCGCTAATCTACTTACCCGCTATATCGGTTAACAGTAACCTGAATATTCTCTTTGGCTCTCTTCGCTGCGATGTATTCAGCTGTAATTATATTTTTGCTGGAGAAACCGTGCTTCACTAGAACGTCTCCGAGAGTTTCAATCGATTCGGGACTATACCGGTCGAAATCGAAAACATTGAATATTACTTCTTCCAAGTCTGCGGTGGGGAATTTCTAAAAGACGAATTACAATCATTTGTTTTGAAAATAGTTGAAAATACAATTGTAAATCATCGAATTCAATAATAGTAACAAGACTCAAACAAACTTAGTATTATAATAAAGATACCGGGTGACAGTAAAATCATTGAAGAAGAAGCTATTCAGTTGTTTGTGAAGTAAGAACCTTGAGATTTGTATTGGGTATAGTCCACAGAATGCAGTAATAAATTCAGATTTAGGTGTCCGATATCCGACGGTACGATAATTTTTCTGATTGGTGCTTATACAAGATTTTAGAATAAGAATTTACATTTGCGCTGATCAGAAAAACTTTCGTACCGTCGTCGGATCATCGGATGCACGAGAATCCAGCCTGAAGCTACCGAGACATATATTAGTGTCAGTTGACACTGACATTGATCTGACATGCAATGCGATTTTAAAATTTTTGATATTGTGAAGCATAAGTTCTGAATGCATTTTGACGAAAAAGTTATTCAAGAGTATTTTGATTGAATAATGGTTGAGAATTATATTTTTCTCATAAAAATGTGTGGAATAGTAATCGTATGGGTTTGGTACCCATATATAGTTAGTATAGTTAGTTAGTCAACGACTACTACAGGAATCTACGGCAATACTATTTGGTACATGCAAGTAAATTGTTATCCATCTGAACTTCTTTCTGTAATCTGTGGTATAGTCTATCGAAGACAATATTTTTTCGAAAAGAAACAATTGAATTTAGCCTAGATTTTGCCGGGATTGGAATTTGTCTAGACCATTTGCAATAACACATGTTCCCTTTGTGTACCTACTTTTCAAGTATTGTTTGTGGTAGATGAATCATTTTCACAGTTATTTGGGGTTTCACCTAGCACAATCTGAAAGAATTAGGAATTTATATCGGAAAAGTAGCTGTTTTTTAAATTAACGCATTAACTTTTCGTAGTAGATTAGAAGTCTGCCCTCCTAACACTTGCATAGATTCCAGTATTAATTCTTGAATACTTACTTCCCTTTCGATCCCTATCAAAATATAATTATTCATAGGAAATATCAAGGAAATAAATATCCTGTGAACTTCAGAACATCTTTTGAGGACCACAAAAGGACTCACCTCCAGGTGTTTGACTATGTTGACCACCTCCCTAGTCGAGTACGGATAATTGACCACTCCCTGATCGGCCAAAGCTCTAAGATCTCCGAACACGTCGACCAACTTCTCGATAATTTCCTCTCTCACGTTCGGACCGTACCTCTTCAGCAACTCTATCTCTGAATCCCTTGAAGGGTTCTCCACAGCGTGGCTGCTGAACAAGTCACCCAGAGCGCCGAAAAAGTCATTCCCCAAAAAGGGAAAGCCCGGCCGATTGGCCAGTACGATGATCCTGAAATCGGGATGTGTTTCGATGTAGTCGTTGGCGTCTCGGGCGTCCTCGGGTATTTTCGGAACGATTCGTCTATTGTCGCTGAGGATCATCTGGCCGGATTCGACGAGGGTTTTCAGAATGCAGGTGACGTGGGTGGGGGCTTTGTCCGCTTCGTCGATAACAAGAACATGACCTTGTTTGATGGCCTGTACGATGATGCGTATCGATTCAGTTAAAAATATCGAAAACCAATTTTAAATCATAATATCACTATATATACACCCCTGTCATAAACCAGTGTACTTTGTTGGGAACGATGAATAAATGAAAGATAGACGGTGGATGTGGAAGAGTTCTGTCAAAATAATTGTTTATTTATTTAAATTCCAAGAACTCATGTGCTTATAAAGGAATGTGAGTATAAGAATACAGAAATATATTAAAATGAACACATACAGGAATAGATAACAGATAGATCGAACTTACAACTGAAATAACAAAAGAAAAAACTATAAATTATTCATTTGTTCATGAAATATTGCTTCATGTCACGTTCAAATTTCAACATATTTTTTGAATTTTTCAACTTTTCTGGTAAACTATTATAAATATGTATTCCATTATGAAGACGTGATTTTTTGCCGAAGTTACCTTTTATCGTTACTTTATCAAAATATTGTGATTGTCTTGTGCTATGATCATGAATACTAGAATTTTGAATAAAATTCAATTCAGAGTGTCTATTGATCATAGAGGCAAAACGTGCAAATTTTTTACTGATGAATGCAATCCAAATTCAATAGGTTTCTCGACATGTATGAATTTATAGTGGGTTCTGAATACTCTAACCTGAAAATACATTTTATTGATCTGTTTTGTAGAGTTTTCAGAGGTCGCAACAGAGAATTGAATGCTGTTCCCCACACGGAAATTAAATATTGCAATTTTGAAAATATTAAACTAAAGTAAATGACTACAACTACCCATGAGAGAACTGGCTCGATATTATTATATATATATATATATATATATATAAGAAAAAGGACTGGTCCGATGACTGAACCTTGTGGTATTCCAGAAATTATTTATTTTTCCGTGCTCACTCTATCTCCTATAGAAACTGTTTTCTATTGCACAAATAATTTTCAAACCAGTCATGAGCGTTACCTCTAATTCCAATGCTATACACAATTTTTAAAAGAATTGAATGATTCACAGATTCAAATGCTTTACATAAATCCAGTGACAAAAGTCCACATTTCTGGTCATTATCTAATCGAAGTTGGATATTCGTTATTAGATCCAAAGCTGCAGACTCTGTATCACTGGATTTACGGAAACCATACTGCTCCTTGTAAAAAAAAATGATTTTTTTCAAGATATCTAATCTAATAATCTTACTTTCATGACTTTTTCCAAAATTTTTGATAAAACTGGTAGAATTGAAATCGGCCTATAATAATTTATGATAGATTTTTTTACCATTTTTGAAAATAGGTTTCACTTTAGCAATTTTGCAATTGGTGGGGAATATACCTGATTCGAAATTTATATTGATTACTTAACTCAAAAGTGGTAATAATTCCGATCTAACTGCCCTAACAATGTTTACTGTTATATCGTCGTTTCGAGGAGGTTTTTTGTTTGCTAATTGAGAAGTCAATTCCTCCACTTCTGAATCATCCGTGGCTGTCAGGAACAGCGATGATAATTTTGAATCTTGATTAAAAATTTCCGAAGGTATATCTGGGATAGCGGCTGCTAAACTTGAAGTAACGTTAATGAAATAATCATTCATGACTTCACATATCTCTACTGAATCATCAATTTTTTACCATTGACGGTAATGTACTAGACAAAATCTTCATTTATTTCATACAGTTGGGCCAGGAGTCACTCCGTAGGGGTCATCAATTGGTGCATATGAAACGCATCGAAAATTGATGAAGGCGAGACACGTCTACTCCAAATCGATATGTATAATCACATATAATTTTTACTCACTATGAAATGTGGAATTTCAGCAGAATATTTGATGTGAACACAGCTATTTGCGTGGTAATAATTTCTCAGAACCGCATGAACTTAATGAATAATCAACTTTTACCTCAAATCATCGACAATAGGAAAATATCATTGATTCTACTCCGTTTGACGTTTGAATAGCTCTCTTATTTCGATGTACTGACTGCAAGCCATCAACCAACGAGAGCTCTCACACCTTTAGGAATTGATATTAGTTATACTTATGGAGCCGATGTAGCAGATAGAGGTTTTGAAACAGTAAGAAGCAATTCTATTTTAATGTTCAATGTGACATTGTATGAAAGGTGGCAAAGGGTTGTCTATATATGTATTGTACTCTTACTGCACCATTGAATATAACCATGGGCCATACAGTTTCGAGCGTTGGATTCCTCAATACAAGTTTTCAAAGTAACTGATGTCGGATTTTTGCAAAATATCTGAATGGTTATAGCATGAATATTGACAGAGGACCAAATCCGTAAGGTTCTCTTTGGTCTGCGACAACTCATTTGTAGCAAATATGTTCAATACCAACAATAAACAATAGTTTAGTAACAATAACTCATTTCATGTCGTCTACTTGGTTGGAGGAACACGGGTCGACTGTAGGTGTTTTGTGTTTTGATTTCATGTCAATAAAACAAGCGAAAACATACTATAAGCGTAGCACTCCTTTTTTATAGTTTCCTTTGTGTTGAGTGAAAAACCAAAAATCTAATAGTTTCTCAAATTGATCATTTCATCGAAATTCATTTTGTTATGCATTAGACTACGAAAATTACCCCAGGAAAACTCACAATAATATTATTCAAATAGTAACAACTCACCTTCACCAATGGCGAATCTTCGTGAACAAGAACGCCGTCTTTAACAGTCGGCTGCGTAGTCAACGTCTGCACGGTGGTATCTCTGTGCAACTGGATATACTCTCTGGGCCTGTTTAACAACCCCAAAAAACGATCAGCGATCTTGTTCTTGCCCACGCCTTGGTTACCCACCAACAGTAAATGGTACCCGAGCTGGAAGTCTTGCAGCAGTTTCTCCATCAAGCGCAAGTGCTGAGGAACGTCGTAAAACAAAATATCCGGAACCTTGGTTAAATTATTGGTTTCATAAACTGGCACAGAACATTCTCCTATCGTCAATATACCATCTTTGATTTCACATCTGATAAGATTTTCATCGTTGTTTTCGTTTGGGGTTATTCCCACCTTTTGTATCGTCTTCTCTAAAACTTGCCTGGTGAGCAGAGGCAGGAATTTGATCATGAACGTTTCCTGGAGAATTTCATAAACGTTGTCTGTGGGGTAGTTCTTCATTCGTGTCGCTATGCGAACCAACTGCCTGGTGGAAAGGTGACCCGAAATACTTTTCAACGCTGGATCAGGGCTGCTTCGCAAAATGTGCGCCAGTTCCAAGATCTGATGCATCGGTTTTGAAATTGGACCCAACTACGAGAATACAATAACATATATTGTATGTATTGGAAACTATATGACAGGCGATAGAGAAACGAGAGGAAATTCTTTATCGTCGCATCCAGGATGCTTCGTAAAATGTGAACTGAAGGAGTCTATACGACAATGGAATGGGTTTGGGTTTGAGATGGGCTCTTCTGTCAATCAGCTGACACCTCCTTACGAATGTCAACCCTCAGAAGTCGAAACTTTTTCGAGAAGAGAATTAATGAGGCCTAACCTTTCAACGTGTGAATCCCAAAACAGTGGTTCCATAGCAGGAAATCCAACCTCTGCCACTCACAAGGAAAGAGGGGGTGTGCTAACCACCACATGATATCTCAGAAAAACCCGTACTGGGGTGAATATGTTTTTTTAGTAATAATAATTAGAATGAAACATGTCAATCTTTTCAGTTGAAGGTAAGAATTTGATAACGCTGTGTGGTTTTGGTATTTATTTGGGAGCCATCAAGAATAAAAATTAGAAACTTGGGTATTTTTGTGGAGAGAATGAAATTTGATGATCTATTTTCTGGCTTTTTTTCTCCGAATCAAAAAATAGAAATTACAACTTCTATGAATGGAATAAAATGAGAAAAATACAAACACTCTCTGTTGATAGGTATGTGTTTATCATTCGAAGACGTTTGATTCATTCACAAAAAGGAAGAAAAGGTCCGACTAAAAAAGCTACTCCCCCTCCTCCTGCATATATGGCGACGACGGGCAGTGAGTTACATAGAAATCACTTTTTCTTGCTCAATTTGTATATCGAGTATATGAAAAGATTTTTTCCACAAATAGCTCTATATTTTACTTCATGTAGACATATGTTTGCTATCTATTTGATTCAATTTTCATGTACTTGGTATACAAATTGGGCAAGAAAAAGTGATTTCTATGTAATCCAGAGCCCGTCGTCGCCATATAGGTAGGGGAGTTGCTGTTTCAGATGGACTTTCTTTTTTTTGTGAATGAATTGAACTTCTCTGAACAATACAGGGTATAACTGAATAAGTGTGAAACCTTCAAGGAGGTGATTCCTCATCGTAAAAAAGATAGGATCTTTCATATTGACAAACTTCATTGGAGCATCCCTTGTTAAGACACAGCCCCTTAAAGGTGGTACATCAAATATGTATAACAATTTTTTTCACAAACACTGAAAAAGTTACAATATTGAAATTAACCTGACGTTTTGTACTACCAAAAAGACACTAAGCCAGTAATTTATTTGGTTTACCCCATGGTTGTAAGGGATGGAAAACGCAACCCCTAAAATTTATTTCCAATGTAACTCTTTCCTTATTATTTGTTTACCATTTAAAAATTTATTTCCGATAGCCTGTTTCATTCCGAACAAAAAATGTCTCCTGGGTTTTTTTGCAAAAAATAAACCAGTTCGCAGCAAAAAATTATTCAACGAACAACTACAGAGATACATTGTCATAAATGTGAACTGGATTTATTGTTATTTTGTAGTTAGTACCTGCATTAAACGATCAAAGGGTAATGAACAAAACTAATTTATTGATAACAAAACACACAATATGTAGAAATCATTGTAAATGTTTAATTGTTATAAGAATTTTATGTACCCCCTTTCAGGGGATGTATCTTAACAAGGGATGCTCCAATGAAGTTTATATGAAAGATTCCATCTTTTTTTTGATGAGGAATCACCTCCTCAAATGTTTTACACTTATTCAGTTACACCCTGTATATAGTTACCAATCAACAGATACTGCTTGTAGAATTTTTTGAACGAGCTAACCAAGAAATTTGCAGATTCGATTGTAATTACCCTTACATCAAACTGATATTATTTACACTCGACGCTCGTTTCGCTAACAATGTTAGCATCTTCAGGAGAAGAGAATTTATACTAAATCTGAAGACTAGGGTTAGCAATTTATATAAATAACAATTTTCAGGTGGTGCAGCCACTAACTGCAATTTTTTTTATGCGATATAGACTTCGTCTGTTACTATATACTGATTAATTTCTCAACGATAAAATAAAAAACAGGCTGGAAGGGATAGATCCTTTGTCACCAATAATGCTATTTTTGAATTTTGCTATTTATAGACTAGACCAGTGAAAATTCCTCAGAAATAGACATTCGACCGAAAAAGATGATTATTCGAAAGATTTTAATTTGGCCGGCTCTGGCCAATGTATTCGACATTTGGCCAGGGCCAGCAAGCTATTGAAACCCGTTCCAAGGAGAATTTCGTACATATGAAATACGGATCACAAAATTGGTGGAAGCAATCTGAAACTGATTAAGCACGGGCATAACACAAGGTTACTCGAAGCAAGGGAGAGTCTAGATATAGCAAAATGTTAAAATAGCATGAGTGGTGACAAAGGACCTATCCCTTTCACACCGCTTTTTAGTTTATTGTTAAGAAATTATTCAGAATAATCAGTAGTAACAAATGAAGACCAAACAACTTTGCAGCTAGTGGCTACACCACCTGAAAATTGTCAAATGGCCGCGAAAGCCTTAACCATTTTGATGCTTACATTGTTCGCAAAATGCAAGTGTAATATCAATTTGACGTTAGGATGATTGATCTCTATAGAAAGTTTCAACTTCTACATCAAAGGTTCTAATCTCTTTGTTTATAAGTCAGTGTGATAGAATTACCGGAATGCATCACAGTACATGAGCAGCCCCAAAGCAACAGTGGGATTGCCTGAGTGCTTTGAGCGCCACTTTGCTGCCTCAATATATTGCAATTCATTTGTTCTTATTTTCAGTTGCAGTGTAATCACTTCACTATGTATGACATCTCTTCATAAGCTCTTCTGACTGGATCATCGAGTTGATTGTGATATACAAACTACCTATATCAACTAACCTTTGTCGTGATGATGTGTAATTCCTCTTGCTTGCTCAAAGTTCTCATTTCGTGAAATACGAAAAGACTTAATACCTCGGGAGACAACCAGTTTCCAGCGGCTGCCTGGAGATTTGGAGGTTCTCCGATAGCGACTATCCTGAAATCTGGATGTATTTCGAAAACGCCGCTCTCGTGAAGTTGCTGTTTCGTTAATCCAAAATGCTCCTGCATAATTTTGAACCGATCACTCCTAATTAGCCTCTTTCCATCGTGCAGTTGGAGTTCTCGATCATGTACCAATCTAAAATAAAGTTGTGAGACGCAGTGATAATAGAAGTACCTTAAGAGATGCTTTTTAACTGTGCTAGGACTTCATTCATGCCATCTACAACTCGGGACCATAAGAATCGTTGTTGACCGTCGAATTCAAAACAATATTTGAAAAAAATGCTCCACGATCATTCAACAAATACATATATATTGCGACAGTGATACTTCTGAAGCAAACAGGATGCAATTGTGTTGTATATAAAATTTTCTTTCTTAATCTTAATTAATAAACGAATTGGATAATCACTACTATGATCCTACCTATGTAAAACAGTCAAGGTACTGGGATGGATTCTGTTGATGCCATCTAGCACAGCAATTTTTCCTTCGAGTGCTGCACCTACAAGTGGGGAAAATTTCCAAATTGTATCACCATTGTCCAGGGTGGTTCTTTGCTGAATCAAATCTCTAGACGTCATGTCTTGGTACAAAACAATATTTTCGACTTGTCTTCCTAAGAGTTCGGCCACCTATAAGAAAAGAAAAATAGAATAATAAACCATTATTGGTTCATTATACTTTACAGTGACCGAGACATACATGATTTATTAATATATATTGAAATTTATCTTCGCAGTTAATTTATGTTTGAAAAATAACGTGAAAGAGCATCTTTCTGTTGTCAGGTCTTAGTTTCGACCTATCAAATTTGACATTTTTTATGGAATTAAAAATATTTAAAGTACCAACAAATTAGTTATTCACTTTTAAATTTCATACCTTTGTAACGAATTTCAATCTGCTACTCCCCCTAGTAGAACTCCGATTTTTTAAATTTTGAATTGCGGAGTTTGCCAGACTCATGATAGCACGTGAAAAAGAAAGGTACGCTGTTTTTCTTTAATTTCTCAAGCGAAGAACCAATTACAAAATCGAATTTCAATTATATCATTACTAGAGAAATTTTCAAAATTTGGCGATTCTTTGCATGAAAATTAGCCACTTCATCTCAAGTGGAAAATAATGTTTCAAATACTTTCAAAGTTGACCCAGTTCGAATTACTTTTCAATTATCGCTTGCTCACAGCTGAAAAGATATGACTCTCAAAAACCCGTGATATTCGTTAAAATAAATTTTGAAGGTATTTTGAAGTAGGAGTTGTGACACCTACCACACAACTTCAATCATCAGGTGACTATTACGTTCAATCAAAACGATTCAACGGTACTTATTAGTGACAAATGACACTATACCTTTTGATTTCAAGAGTTATATGTCCAAAGAATTCATGGTATGGTAGAAGAGTAAAGTAAGATAATCTGAAACTTTTCCTAGAGATCAATTACCCTAACACCAAACTGATATTTCTGCACCCGACGCGCGTTTCGCTAACATGGTGAGCATCTTCAGTAGGAGAAGAATGATACTTCTGAAGATGCTAACCTTGTTAGCGAAAGGCGCATCGAGTGCAAAAATATCAGTTTGGTGTTAGGGTTGTTGATCTCTAGGAAAAGTTTCAACTTTTACACCAAAAGTTACAATCTCATCGTTTGAAGTCAGATATATGGAAATCAAAAATGCAATAATTGTTATGAAGTCAGGTTCATTGAGTTAGGGCCACTTTCATTGGTGAGGTTTAAGCAAAAGTGAGCTCAAGTTATCTCTAAGTAGAGCTTGAGAATAGGGTGTAGCTCTGTATAGCTAGAGTTTAAGGTAAACCTTAAGTTCTGGTGGAGGATATGTAAGTGGCCCTCAATGACTCATTAATAGGAATATGAAAAGAAAAACATTCAACTTGATATTTAGATTGAATAGTATAGTTTTATTGAACTCATACCAAAGGCAATGGCGTGAAAAAACTGTAACATAAAATACCTTATTAACAAGCATGCTCTTTCCACAGCCACTCGTACCAATGATGCAGGCATCAGCGACGTTGAGACTTTGCGACAGGTCTTGCAGAAGTTCATTTTGATATTTCGTTTCAACGTAACCGTTGCTACGGTCCTTAGGGTTTGCCTTCAGGAAGTTTTTGATTTTTTCTGTTAGAGATGACGCTGGCTGCTGCTGTGGAGGCGGTACTTTGAGTTTTATCAGAAGATCCTCTAAATTAGTAAGGCCATCTTTCAGGAATATTTTGTAGGGGTATAACCTATAGATGATTTCATACGGAGAGAGATTTGGGTTTTGTTCCTGAAAGCAAATGATATATTCGAAATGAACAATACAGACAACCTCTTACCTAAACGAATCACTCAAAAGCATGAACATTGGACTGATTAACGAAAAAATATCATTTTTCTGAACGGAAATCCTTATCACAGTGTAGGTGGACTTTAACTGATCCACCTCATCATAGAAGGTTACATGAAAAAATCTTCAAGGGGCTCCCAGATATCGAATGTTTCCTGGAACTATACTTACCAGTATCAAAGCTGCAAGTGGTAAATTATCCAGAGGAAAATCTGGCAAGCCGACTGCCACGCTTTCTTTGCTTAAAAGCGCAAAAGCACAACCTATAATTTTTTCCAATTTATCTGGAGACGCAGTAGGAGCTATATTTCGTAATTCTTGGTACCACTCCTGCAAGAAGGGAGTAAAAAAAGGAATAAATTGATGAATCCTAATTGTTATGATGTTAGTTTGAATGTGATAATTGATGTTTCTCATTATCATAATGTTTTATCCAAATCTGCCAACAAAATCATTGGTTGGAAATAGTTATTCATTCATGTAACAAGGTCATAATGATGATGAGAATATTCGACGACACAAAAATAAGATCATGAAATTTTCACCCGAGATAGTGTTACCCGAAATAATTGAACATAGAGTAATAGTCGTGGTAAAGAAAATCTGAGAAATCCCGACTCTGGAACATATAACAATTAAAAATGAAAACGTGGGGGAAATATTTCAACCTACATCCCACATTTTATATTAATTATATACAAATATATTGATCGAATCATCAATTTCATCTCCGAGTGTTTAATGAAACCTTGAATTGAATCTGAATGAGAATTTGATCAAAATTCTATTTTTCGTTCTCCCAGTACACTGTTCGGAAATTTGAAATTTTGACAACTCACATGCAAGTATTCTGCAATACACCAATTTTTATGAGGAATAAAATTTTCTGACAAATCGATAATAAAAGGGTTTTCTATATGGTGGAAATTTTTGAATCTCACTGTATACAGTCTGGACCACATTATGACAGGCAAGCCATTATAGGTGTATTCGTCTATTTATGAAACCCTATAAAAGTATGTTTCATCCGGTAAACAGATGGGTGCAGGTCGACCTCTATTCCGTCTCTTGGACTAAAACTGATGACAAACTTGCCACGAATTGAATATTCCGGATGTATGAAAGTTTTTAGTGAAAGTCTTCAGTAATTTACCCTCTTTCCACTGAAGTGCTCAGGATTATTCTCTCTGAGCGAAGCGAGATCTTGTATGGGTTGGAATGAAATAGTATTCTGGCGAGTGAGATTTTTCACAACAAATTTTTACAAATACTATTTTGCTTTGTGTAGATATTCCTATGTTTGCTATCTATTTGATTCATTTTTCAAATGCTTGGTATACAAATTGAAATAAAAAAAGTGGTTTCTATGTAACCCAGCGCCCGTCGTCGCAATATAGGCAGGGGAGTAGCTGTTTTAGATGGACATTTTTTTCCTTTTTGTGAATGAATCAAATCTCTTTGAATGGTATACCTATCAACGGTGAGTGTTTGTTAAATTTTTCTGATTTTACTTCTTTCATAGAAGTTTTGATTTAGATTTTTTCATTCGGAAAAGAAAAAAGCCAAACAAATAATTCACAAACTTCATTCTCTCCACAAAAATACTCAAGTTTCTAATTGAAGGCATTTACTTATATTTTTTAGTATTTTCAATTTTTTTTGACAAACCTTTGGTTTGGCGCCCCTTTGGGGTGGCGCCAGCGTTGCACGTTCACGGTGCCTGATGGTGCTTACAACGCGCAACGGTTTGGTATTACGTTTTGATTACAGAAATCATCATATCAGATATTTTCGCTGTGCCTGTTTACTTCGTATTGCTTCTGTGGCAATGATGTAATATGTTTAATCCTTTGCAAATTAGTGAGGTGATTAATTTGAAAAATAGCACCTATTCGAAAGATCGTTAAAATCTGATAAGTAAATACTAAGGAACAGATCTCGCTCACTTTACGACTTTACATACATTCTATGCATGAGGGAATAAAAATTCCGCCCAATCTGCTAGTATGATATTTTTTACAGGATATTATCAAGAATGACACGATTATTTTAAGTAGTGCAATTATTACACTCGGGTTATTTTCATTACATTGAATTATAATGCAACAAAACATCCTACAGTTTTTTAACGATTTTTACTAACGGGTCTTTCAGAACCGCGAGACGTGTTTCGATATACAAATGCTTCCTCAGGCAGGAGTAATGAACAACTCTCCAACCGTACTGGATACGATGTCCGATTAACCATAGTCCGATTTTCATTCCGCAACTCACTGATCACCCAATGTGAAGAACATAAATTACTAGAGTAGCCAAAATTTGATTTTTTGGATGGAATATATCGAAGAAGGGTGAATTATTCAATTCAATTTGATTATTAATTGAATAATCGGTGAATATGTTAGGATTGGTCTGAAAGTGAAAACTTTTTATGAGGATTAGTTTAGGGAATTTGATATTAAACTCGTGTCCTCTCAATGAATTAGGGTTTGTTTTTTCAATAAACTAGTTCGATAATCTTTCATTTTGTGTAAATGTGCTTGGTTGGCCTAAATACGTCAAGGTTCTATAATTATTTTTCTTCGATATTTGGTTTTGGATACACTATATTAGGGATTGACTATACGATTTTTTGTTCGAAAGCGAGTTGAATATTGGACGAAAATACATTAGAAATTGTGTTCATTTACTACGGTTCTGAGTATTGTATTATAGGAGAGTTGTCAATTATCTCTGCTTGAGAAAACTAAATCATAGTGAAATACGTGTTGCGACTTTGTAAACTCGTTAGTGAGAATCGTACGAGGATGCTATTGTATTTTCTTTAAGATATGTATTCCAATAAAGTTTTACCCAGTTCCATACAAAAGTATTATATGTTCGTTTCTGGGTATATTTTGTATTCTGAAACATACAGCTCGAGCTTGCTATGGTCAGGTCAATAAGTCGACATTGCTTTGGTTATGGTTGTTATAACGAATATCTTACCATGTATAAGTGCACGTTTCCTTCCTTCGTTTTATGCTAAGGCCCGATTTCACCAACAACTTTGATCTGGATTCAGTATTATTACTTTTCTTCGGGTTTGAAGGCCGTCGTTCTTTGAAATTTCCTGGCGTTTCGCTAGCGCGAGTGGCTAGCTTCTTCAGAGGCTCACTTACCTCGACTATTATTCCGATGACTCAATAGTCAAGATGAGTGAGCCTCTGAGGAAGCTAGCCACTCGCGATAGCGAAACGTCAGGAAATATTTCCAAAGAACGACGGCCTTCAAACTTGAAGAAAATTAATAATACTGAAAACCTCGGCCGCAAAAGCCTTAACAATTTTGATCTTGCTAATATGGAATTTTTGAATGCGATAACCTTACAATTCCGTTTCACCGGACCAGTCAGTTCGATTAGGTCGACTGATCAGAATTCTATGTTCAACCGCCATTATAGGAGCGATTGAGCAACTAATCGAGATAGCAGCTCTGTCAATCGTATTCCGTACATCTGTCAGTAAAAAATATCACGAATTCTCAAAGTTGTGATATCTTAGGTATTTTTTAGCAATTATATTATAAAGTTTATCTTATACGACGGCGTATAGGGTCACTGTGAAAATAAAAAATATCTCCATTGACAGATATAATTTTAATGACAGACATTTCCATGAAATTCAGATTGTTAAATGCCTCTGTTTGGCAAATTTCACGAATCGAAAACGAATCGTAATTATAATAATTTTCTGGAATTCAATATTATATTTATTGAGGTCTACATTTTTTATTCATAATCAATAATGTATTAGCAATATGGACTTATCAGTTCAAAAACGATATGTTGTCAGTATGTAAATTTCAGTACCACTAGTGGGTTGTGATTCAGGAATCACGACTTTAACATTCCTATTTTAGTGTGACTATGACATTCAAGCAACATCGGAAGTGGCATATATATATATTGTAGTACTATGACAATTTTCTTCCTAAATTGATACACCATTGAAGATCGTATTGATATCATAAATTAGTTGAGAAGGCCAAAAGTTTAAAACATAAACAAGAAGGTGGATATGCAGCTATATAGGAAATTTCGCCAGATAGCAATCACTGATCACCGGTTGTACTCGGAACGATACCCAGAGGATAATGTCAGGATAAAAATTACTGAGAGAACCATATTGTTACGAAATCTAATGAGCTCTTTCCGTGCTCTGAATTTCGGGCAGATAGCTAAAGAAATGAAAGAATAACGAGGGATGTATTATAAGACTGAGCTCCGCTCTTCAAAACTTTTGAAGTAATTTCTAGCCCGTCATCATCGTGCGGGATATCGTTCTGAATACAACCGGTGATCAAAGTAACTGCAATTTGCCGAAAATTTCTATAAATTACCTTCATATCCACTTTTTTGTTCCTGTTATAAACTTGTTGCCTCGACAATCCGCTAGAATCTACAAGACGTCTAAAGAGGTAATGACGCGTTTTCTTGTACTTTGTAGTACCATTGGAATAAGAGAATTGTGGATATTTCAAAAATGCAATAACATACAGGGTGTTTCAGTTGAAAATCTAACGTAGATGTCATAACCGGAAAAACCGATAGTTCTGAATTCAATCTGCAAATTGAACTTCTTGTCGAAATGTATTATTTGTCTGTGAATCACAAATATCTATGCCACCCACAGAAATGTATCATTGGCATCTTGTCCTGAGCCTTTGTGAATTTTGTGAGAAGTGATGATAGCTGCGTTAGTGTTAAAACTCGATTAAGCGATCAGTGCATTGAGTGCATCGGCCGGTCTTTTGATGTCGATTGAACCAATGAAACAGAACTCACCCCAAGTTTCAAAAGAAATGCGATGAGGTTATTGAGAGCGCGTCCGGATAGTTCCGGGCGTCAATTCGAAGCAGCTTTATAATAAACAAAATGGCAGAGACTTCAAACTTGATTTTTGTTGCAAGAAATGATAATTCTGAGCTGTGAATTGAAAATGGTTCATACATTTCAAAACTTAATTTTTTATACACCACATACGACCGTTCCATCACCAGTTCTTTGTTGTTCGAAAGTTACTTGTTACCTTCAAATAACATAAAAAAATCAACAACTAATTGTGTGGAAAAATCACTAACAATTCAAAAATTGAAAACGTGTTTAGAACTATAATCTAAAACATCAGAGTAAATATTTTTTACGAGCTGCGTGTAGGTATATAGGTGTTCCTGAGTTATATAGTTACAAGAACATTCTGAAATGTAGGTGTTCTGAAAGAAATTGAATTTAATATATATATATATATATATATATATATATATATATATATATATATATAGAGAGACTTATTTGGGTTGCAGTCTGGGGATGACAATTAGGCTGTTCTCTTTGTCATCCCCAGACTGCAACCCAAATAAGTCTCTCTACATAACGCATACAGTCACAATTTGAAATATATATATATATATATATATATATATATATATATATATATACCCTTACTCATCGTCACCCTACCATGTCGGTGCTCTGAAAGAATTTTGTGTTGCCGTGCAAAAAGTACATTTGCACGATTTCAATCTAACTTGGGTAGTTTTCGCGAATATTATGTTATAAATAGCGAAGTTGCGTGAACATTTTGCCTAATTTTAGAAGTTGAGCAACAATTGATGTAATGTATGTTACTTTTATGAATGTTTCTCATTCGGATCTCACAACTTTGCATAAATTGAAAACCTTCCTAACGGACAGTTTCCACGTAATGAATCGCTAAATTTCTGCCTAAACTAGTTGACCAATTAAATTTCAACTATAAGTTTTGAACGACTAATTGTCTTTATTCACTTTTACGGTCACTCATTTCACTTCATAATTGCTCCCTTTTAAAACTTAGTTTCGGTAATAAACCTATTAGGTACTCATTCATTTATTTTGTAGTTGGCTCTCACTGGATAGATATAATAGAAATAACAATAATAGTACATTATTCAACGAGCGTATAATGATTGCTATTATTCACGAGGTGAAGTCACCGAGAGAACAATAGCCATTACACGCGAGTAGAATACCATGCTTTGAAAAAAAAAGAACTTGTTTTGTTAGAAAATGTTTTTAAATAACATGTATATTTTTAGAAACACTATTACTTTAAGGTCGGCGATCAGTGTCTTCCATGTTCATTTCCAATTGCATTTGGAAACCATAAGTTATCTCGAGTTCAAATTTGGCACACTTATTGAAAAAATGTTGAATTTTGGAATGAATATAAAAAAATTCATCTTTTTTCAAAATTTCCAAAAAAAAAATTGTAATTTCGAAATTAATTCGGAAACAAGGCATTTTTATTATTTCAACCGAAAGCCCTGCGAAAGTTACGTATATTCTGAAAAAATCAAACTGTTAGTATGCTTCCTTGCAAAATGCAATTGGAATTAGGAATTTGGCGGCATTTCCCACTATTTGAACCAGTTTCATGAAATACGTCGAAAATTACCGACATTTTTAGTTCAGCCCCTAACGGACAGATGGTGATGAGGCATGAGGTTTCGGAAAGCAGTTTCGATTACGGAAATACGCTGCTTCCTTCCACATGGCTGGCTTATACATTGGCGTAGTTGTTTACAATGAGTGAGATTTGCACTTTATCGATAATGGGTATAATATGTAGGTATTGGTTCTTTTAGGAAAGAAACACATTTCTCCCAAATCTTTATACTATTGGCGAGGGGTCTGCGAATAACCAGGCTGCTCCTGATGTTTGGCGTAGGGAGTAAGTAACAAGGCCTACCTGATGCTAAAAGACTTCGTATTTATATATATATATATATATATATATATATATATATATATATATATATATATGATGAATTGTGTTTTCGGGTTTCATTCCGTGTTCTGTGGTTTTGATCCTCTGAAGGATAATTGTCACAACGTTTCGGCAAAGTCTCATTTGCCATCTTCTAGGTGATGATTGAGTTTCGACCTCCAGTCGAGTTATATAAATCCAGAATTTGCACAAAAGACGTTTCTCGCGAAAAACTGTTGCCCGCGAGTTTTTTTGTGGCATGGTCAGAAATTCAATCCTACCGTTCGATAGGAGCTTAGATTATGATCTTTTTTTTTGTATGTTTTTTTCTTATCGATAAAAGCAATATTATTATCATTATAATCTTATCAACTGAAATCTTCTATATAGTTGGGACGACTATCTTGTTAACATTGCATAAACTCGTGCATGAATAAAAATGTGTTCGATCGGGTTTTTATTCTATCAACTAGGTATTACCTATTCCTATTACCCTCTTCATAAACGTATCCACTGAAACTTGTATGCACCTAGAAAGTTATTCCTTCTACATTTTGGGTTGAAACATAATATAGGTACCTGCACTCCAATAAATAAGTCATAAGAAATATTCAGCAAATCTATCCTTGTCATTATCAAACATCATTCAAGCACACCGTCTCACTTTCTTCCATTAGTTCGACCGGTCATAAATTCACCCTTCGTCCAAACATAGACAGGCGTTGCCAGATGATAGTATCTTGCATCCTTGTCTTAACGGTCTAAGAGACCATCAAAGAAGTAGGGATAACTAACGATTCGGCAACATAGTTCAACATCAATTCAACATTCAGACAGAAATTAGTTTTGATGCCAGATATATCGATGAAAACAAGGATGACGAAAACAAACTGTAAAATGGGTTCATATATGAGATAAATATTCATTATAATATATCGTAGCGCCGTCGCCGGATTAGTTTGTCAAGCCCAAGTGAACGCTGACCTGAAGTACTGTTTGAAAGTCATTATTTGAGGTAGATAAATATTTTCTACGTAGTTTTCTGGGTTTGTAACCTTCCACAAGCTGAAATGATAAGAATCAATATTGAAATCTATATTCATAAACATGTAATGTTTCTTGGGGAAGGGCAGCAGTTTTTCGGGGTGGATTGGAAATCTGCCTTTCTACACTTGTATAGATTTCAATATTTATTCTTATTTTTTCAGATTGTGGTACGTTAGAAACCCAGGAAACTACGGGGAAAACTATCATTTTATTCTAACAAATATTTCATACAATACTGTTGACAGGTTCGAGTCGAATTTGTTCGGGTTCAAAAGCTATTTCGATACGACACGCACATTCATAGTCGCTGATAGCTCAGAGTAGATGCATCTTGCCATCTTTTTTTACATGTAGGCAAGGAAATGAATTGAAAATATTTGGTGGTATACCCAATAGAATCTTAAAAACCGATTGTTTGTAGAAAAACGATAAAATATTTTTGCTAGATCAATGGAGAATTTGATAACAGTCAATAATGACTTATTCACTTGTGAATAATGGGTATCATTGGGGTTGAGCAAACAGGCGTATAATGGGTGCATTATACAATAGTGAATAAATATATTTTCAGTGAACGATTATTTCAAAATGAATCAATGAAGTCATAAGATGTGACGAAACAAAAAAAGGTGTGAATATTTGTAGGTTCCTATCTTCCAATATTTCCAGAATATTTAAGCCATATGAGATAAATGAGGTATACAGGGTATACAACAATGAATGGTCTTATAAATATATTATATATATTGCCAATTCTGATATTTATATTCAGTTCAATCTTTTTTGCTAAAGAAGCTGACTCTGATAGCAGAAAGCGTATTAAGTTCAAGTTGGCATCAGTCTGCTGCTGGGATAATTATTATCGATAAAAATGTTTAATTTCAGACCGGGATTTTCAATCTACCGATTTATGTTCGTAGAGACAGTCAGAACCTTCATAATTTTTGTTTTTGAATTTTTTCAAACGTTACGAATAAAATCAACAAAAACGCTTCTGGACATAATGCTATGATTGTTTATCATGGCAGGAGTAGTGAATTAGGGCACTTTGTAGAATAGATAAACGGTACTCGTGTAAGGAGCTCTTCAAACGTCACCCGATTCTTATCACCTTTGCTTTTTTCATTTGTCGGAACTATCGTGATCGAATGAAGTTTGTTATTCTCAGGGAGTACCGCTCCGGGTGGCAAGCTCCTTTTATTAAAGAATGGAACTCTGAGAAAGAGATTTTGAAAAATCATTATTTGAAATCATAGCAACTGTAAGTGATGGAGAGAAAAAAATGTTATTTACAAATTCGGTTGACATAGATTTACTTAACTTTTTTTGGAAAAACAAAATATATCATTTTAAATCTCAATGCGTTTTTGAAAACGGAGGCCAAATAAGTTTCCAAAACGTCAACATCGTGGATAAGTAGTGGAAAATTGTTCAGATGATGATTCATTAATTTCTTGCGCCAATCCATTTTCATTGTCGAAAAGTTCCGAAAATTTCAGTAACAAAGCTTTTTTTTAGCAATACTCGTGAAGCATTTCTTATATTTATTTATCAGATATGATTAGCGTGCAATGCCTACTTGATACAGAAAATGTATTGATATTGAACTTGCAGATATTCATTTGTTATATTCGAATAGAATATGTATTTTCGAGGTCATTCTGATACTTTCGCAAAAACATCGCATGAATGTCGGCAATATAACTTCTCATCGGGATTTCGTGTGAATTGCTTTTACGAAACACATTCAATATCAACCGCTAAATTGGATTGAAGTAAGACGTAATCGCAAGATTGTGATCGAACGGCGGCTAAATTGAGGGTTGCGGATGAAAAGCGGAGAGGTGGCGGGTTGTTGGGTGGAAGAGGGTGGGCTTTAATTAATTTCGTCTGCGAATTATTGTATGTAATTGAGGGTAATCAGATTCTATAGTGCATTCACGTTAAAGATAGAGGGCTCGTACATAAATACATGTGATATGTGATGGGTCGAGTAGATCTGGGCAGGGCTTAAAACTAGTGAAAACAGGTATTTGGAGTTTTCATTGAAATCATCTACAGAAACCTCAATTTTACATCGACTTCTTTGTTTTTTTTTTGGTTGGAATAATACTAATACACACTGGCTCTACATACGTTTGTGTGACTGACAGTTTCTTAAGAATATAACCAACAAACTATTGGGATTTTCATGCACCTCATATTTGTATACATTAAGTTCATATTCTTCTTGATAGTATTCAAATGCCTCATCTTCGTTGTTTTTCGAGGGCTATTAGTATTTGATACGATATTGCTTTCAAATGTATCCATATCTGTACTGGACATATTGACTAAAGTAACACATGCACTGCTAACGATGAGTATTGATACTATTCAGTACTAGACTGTGATAGACTAATACAACTCTGTGCGTTCTTCGAGATCACTGACAACCAATAGAAACGTGTTTACGCGCACTCTATCTTCAACGTGAATAGACTATAGCGGAAAACAAACGAATCAATTGAATACGAAATTCGTGAGGAACAAACCACGCAGTCTGAACTGTGAATTGAAATATTCTCTAGGTCCAGACAGTATACCAAACATTCAGACGTACAAAAATTCTATGAAATATTACATTACCTATAAACATGATTTTTTTGTGGAGAGAAAACATTTAAGAAGCATTTTTTGTATTTTTTTTGTCTGAACCACTATAAAGAGACAAACTTGAGGGTCCTCGTACTTAGACCTGCCTAACTTCGCTGTTGAAAATGAAGAAAAAATTCGATAATTGTTCGACGCAGCAGACAAGTCACGAGGTGTTGACTTGAATGATGTACTCTTGGCAGGTCCAGATCTTCTGCAATCCTTAGTTTCAATATTGTGGAAGTTCAGACAGCGAAAATTTTGCGGAAACGTCAAAGAAATGTTTCACCAAGTACGAATTCGAAAGGAAGATCGTGATTCACAGTGGTTTCTTTGGCGAAAATTAGGGTATCAGAGAGCTCCATATATCTATGAAATGGTTGTTATGACCTTCGGAGCGACTTGTCCTCCCGTTTCTGCCCAACATGTGAAGAATTTGAATGCCAAGAGACATGCTTCTGACCCTATTATCAGAGAAGCCATAATGAAGAAGTTTTATGTGGACGATTATTTAGATTGCAAAATCACCGGTGAGGATGCCGCCGCAACAATAGCTGAAGTCTGTCTGAGGTGTTAGAACGAAAAAGCACAACCTATGGTACCACTGATGGGTCGAATACTAGAAGTAAGGTTCTCGAGGGAAATAAGACCAATCACAAATGTAGGAATGGACTATCTTGGCCCAGTATTTGTCAAGATTGGATGGCGGCAAGAAAAGCGGTGGGGAGTGATATTCATGTGCCTTTCAGTGAGAGCCATTCATCTAGAAATAGCTAACACCCTCACCAGCGATTATAGCAACTTTGAGAATGACAGCTCGAAGAGGTCAACCAAAATTGATACTGTGATAATGAAATACATTTTTGAGGCGCCTCCAAAAAAATAGAAAATGCAATTCAGAATATGGATTCAACAAGAATCGAAAATGCTATGCTATCGATTTCAGATTTATTCCTCCAGGTGCTCCAAACAAGGGTGAAACTTTGGAAAGATAGATCGGATCTGTTGAAAAAATAATCGGAAAAAATTTACATGATCAATCATTGAGGGAGGAAACTTTGCAGACTCTCCTTACTGAGGCTGAATGCCTTATGAACTCTAGAACTCTGACACGAGTGTCAATTGATCCAAGTGATTTGGAAGCTCTTAGGTCTAATCATTTTTGGTCGGATCATCAAACGGTGAAAACGGATCAATAATTCATCTCAGTCCGGATAACAACAGTCTTCGACGCGAGTGGAAAAAGACTCAAATGTTGTTAAACAGATTTTGGAAGCGATGGTGAAGGAGTATTTAGCCATGCTAATAAAACGAAATAAATGGACAAAAAAAAAATCATGTACGAGTCAATGATGTCGTCATCTTAGTCGATGATCATGCACCAAGATATTTCTGGAAATTGGGCGAAATAAACAGAAACTTTCCAAAACCCGATGAAACAATCAGAGTCGTAGACGTTGACACACCAACCGGGCAGTAGCGTCAACCTGTTACGGAAATTTGTCGTTTGGAATACGAATGTCGATACTTATAACCGCTTATAACATCTTTTATTTATTGAATTCATCTTACTGTACTAAAAAATAAGAAGTTCAATTTTCAATTGGACTTTGAAAGTTGTTGTCAATAAAAGTCGTTGCGAAAAAGAGTAGTCTTTTTGACTATGAAATCAGACAAAATTTGAAAGAGATCCCAACAATATTCTACCAAGAACATGCTAAAGTGAATTTTATTTTATACGTAGCCAAGTCAAACAGATTTATCTTTTGCGTCGAATCAAGAGAACAAATTTCATTCATACGAAAACTGTGCAGTGTGGGTTTAGCGAACTGAAAGTAATAAATATATTGAATGTGGAATGCGATAAAATAACCAAAGAATCAAAAAAGTACTTCAGGCCAATTATCGGTCTATCTCATAAGTTGAAAATCGAAAAATCTCTGGTCCCAAAAATATGATCTAGGGCTCATTTGATTTGAAACGACACCTAGAAAAATGTGCAAAAAGTATTTATCCATCAATAAACTAATTGACCTGTCAAAAAACGGTGGTTCAGTCTTTCGTAAATAACTTGAGAACCCTTGATGTTTTGGCGAATTCTTCAAACAGATTTTTGAGGAATATGACATGTTCACTGAAACGCCACCACTTGTATTAATCATATTATTTCCGTGGTGAAAATAGAGTTCCGCACAATGCTTGCTGATCTGTTACACCACCATGCAAATGATCGTAACACGTAACATCATTGTTATCGACTAGAGAAATCGATTTGAAAACTCGGAAAGATAATGGTATCATCCAGACACCTGAAGGAACATTATGCCGCTGGAAAAAAAATTGATAGATTTTTAATCACATTTAGCGCCATGGTGGTCATTTTCAATGTTTCCTTGAAGACCGCGTGCCCACCCGTAAGCATTTGATGTTGCTTGCTTCAAGTCACAAGTCACAGTGGCCATCCGTACTGAGCAAAGTATTAAAAAACGAGTAATCTTGACGTAATACAACAAAAATAATTGAAATTGAATTTCTGGAAATGAGATCATTGTTAGATGCTTTTGAGAACATTCGAGGCACATTGGCAGGTTACACGTATCGCAATATGTATTGAATTTTGAAAATATTTAGAAATGATTAAATGCGTGACCGCTGGTGGAGATTTGGTCCCACAATGTAAAATTATAAACTGGGACCGAGCGACCACCGGTGGAAACAAAAAAAATAAAAAAAAACATAAAAAAACGGAGCTGACGAAAAAGTGTGGTTTAAAATATAATAATAAACATTTACAAAAATTGATTTGTTGAAAAGAGGCGTTTCAAATATTTGTTAACAGGGAGTGAACAACCACAGTGTGGCGCTTAATATGTTCTATATAAGCGTATTGGTAATGATTTTTTTTGTTTTCATTGATATGTAAAATGAGATATCCCTTTATATATATCTGAAACTGTATGTTTATTTTTAGAAAAAAAAAAAAATGAAACTTTCCCATTGGCATACACAGAAGAAAAATAGAAATATATAATTTGCCAGTAACTCGAGTGTTCTGAATACTTCCGCAGCAATGCGTGATTTCTCGCCGTTAAATCCGTACCTATTAATGATATTGATTTCAGAAAACGTTACCATGTCACCAGCTCGTAATTATTTTCTCTATATCATAATCCGAGAGGACTTCGATCACAAGTTCTGCGGAAACATACGATAAACCCTTCCCATAAACATAATCAAATCCCTCTTTGTGTTGCGTTGTTGTCCAAATCTCCAACAATAAATCACGGAAAACATTTATCACTGCTGTGGCGGCGAAACTTTTGTCACAACGAAGTTAACCTAGTTTCCATTGCGTTTTGATGAATAGTTGTGAATTCATTGGGAACATCAATTAGTTAAGTTCTCGATCGATGAAGGAACTTATGAGATATGACTCGAAAACTTTGTTAAATCGTGTGGTGTCTATCTGGTAGAGGCAAAATGTGAAATAATAATGAGGTATATTTCAATGGGAAACGAAAATTTTTATAAAAAAAAACAAAGAAAATCGTGCATTTATGATGTATGCATACCGAATACAAACAGAATTAATGCTTGTTGAAAGTTGATTGGTATTTTCAAATGAAAAAATTGAAAGTTTTATCTTTTATATAACCAAAAACCAATGCAATTTTTGGGACAAACCCATGAAACCTTTTTCAAAGTCCCCTGAAAAACCTTTATTCCGTTCTGTGTTTGACCAGTTGAAGTATTCATTTCTTAAAAAAAATTGAGCTTGAAGAAAGAAAATCATTTTAATAATTTAGGGGAAAACCGCCTCTTCTCCAAAATAACTTTTAGTTTTTAGGCAAGCAAGCCCTTCGAAGAAGCATTTCGTAGGTTCTTTAAGAGCTATAGGCTCATCTGAATAACTTTTTTTCAGATCTAATTTTTGAGTAGGTTCTTGCTAAAACGGCTCAAAAAGATATTTCGTGGGAACACACACAAGCTTCAACTGGCCATATCTTAGTTCATTTTCATCCTACTAAAAAATGAGGCCAAAATTTTCAGAAAATACAAAATATAATTTTGAACTCAACAAAAGTATTAAAAATGGAGGTGTTTTAAAGTTCCATGAGATTTTCCCGAAAAATGCATTGGATTTTGGTTATTGTTCGTAGAAACTTTCCATTTTGGCGTTTGAAAATACCAATCAATTTTCAACAAGCAATAATTCCGTTTGTATTGAGTCTGCATACATCATAATTACACGATTTTCTTTGTTCTTTGAAAGCTTCAATTTTCAACTGAATGCATATTTTTTCAGTTATTCGCGAAAAAGAATCCGAAAACGTCATTTTGTTTGCCTGACAATTTCACTTGCGAATAAGTCTAAACAACTTCATAGAACAAAAGTTGCTTAGAATTAGTCATTTCATCCACTTCCGCACTAATTTTCAATGAAAAATTTTTCACCTCCAAGAAGGGAACGCATCCACGCCCAGGGGAAAAGCAACCCCCCGTACAGGGTAGACATTGAAATAGATGGTGAGTAGAACCTGAAAAATCCAAACTTTTATGGAAATCGGTGCTGTATGGGATAAATCACAGTTTTCACTTTTCTTACCGTCCTTATGGATTATTTATGCAAAAAAATTATTCGAAATCATTTTGGTGATCTTTATTGCACATATTTAATTGCACCCATCTGTTATCTTACTACACCGACAGATGTTCATTGAAAATGGGGGAGATTCAAGAAGCCGAAACATTACTTATTGTAGTGTATTTGTGGACCAGTGTATACCACGTTTAGGTTTGCCAGTGTAGAAAGACTGATTTGCTTGGGTTGTTTTTTATGTACTTTTTCCTCTCTGTCGGAATGTGAAATTTGGATTGGAATGTTTCATGTATTCATTCTGAACTGGGTGTCGAATAGAACAGTCTTCTGCATTTAGTTGTTTTAATTAATTGTTACCCTTTATAAGTAATTTAGTCCGAAGTAAGGACATAACATTGTGGCGACGAGTTTGAGTGGGATCTACGCGCTTAGTTATCAAGTGCTGTGCTGGTTCTGTGAAGAAAATGGCAGAAGCTAGACTTGGACACTTGCGAGAATTTTCGCTAAAAAATTCCGACTGGCAAATTTTCAATGCCCGTTTGGAGAACTATTTCGCGGCGAACGACATGAAAGCTGATACCCATGGTACCAAAATGCGAGCAGTTTTGCTAAACGTCATGGATCAAGATGCTTACAAACTGATGTTTGATTTGCTGAGTCCAGAGAAACCCGAGGTCAAATCTTACGCACAGTTAGTCGCGTTAGTTGATGAACATTTTCAAACCCAAAGGTCACCTTTTGCTGCTCGATTGCAATTTTATTCTGCTTGTCGGGAACCAGATGAAACAGCGAGTCAATGGGCAGCCAGATTGAGAGGATTAGTAGTTGGTTGTGGCTTTGGAGACGAGCTGGAGGTTTGCTTGAGGGACAGATTTATTTTTGGATTTGGAAAAGGGACCGTTTTCGACCGTTTGATGGAGGAGAAGATTGATGTAAAATTCAAGAAGGTTATCGAAATCGCGGCTTCAAAGATGGCGTCAAACGACATGCAGGAGGTAGCTGTAAAAATTGAACCTGTGAATCATATTAGGGGAGGAAGGCGTGGTCAGAACTGGACAAACACGCAGCAAGGTACAGGTGCAACACCGAGTTATATTGGCAAACAGCAGAGATGTGACATTTGCGGACGCACGAACCACAAAAAAGATAAGTGCTTTTATAAAAACTCCATTTGCTTACATTGTAAAAAGCCTGGTCATTTAGCAGCGGTTTGCGATAGTAAAAATAATTTTCAATACAAAAACAGTTCAGAACATAGAAGAAATTATAGATATAATTTTATTGATGAAGGCTTTGTCAATGTGAACAATGAAAGTGGAAATAATGCAAACAATAATGATGATATCTCTTTGTACTATAACGATATTTTTTTGAAGATAATTTTGAAAATGATTCATTCGCATGCCATACCCCTCCTGAACGCACTAATGAAAATATTTGTTTCAATTTGGAACCCTACACCATAAGGGTATCTGTTGAAGATATTTCCATGACATTTCAAGTTGACACAGGCAGCGCAATATCTTGTTTTTCTTATGACTTTTATCGTAATAATTTCAAGTCACGGGAGCTGGAAGAAACCAATAAATATTTCGTTTTTTCGTTTCAAGGCCAGGCCTGTGCCTTTTGCAATTAAAAAACAAGTTGAGGCAGAAATCAAACGTTTACTTGTTTTAGGTGTTATATCCCCGGTGGAGCACAGCTGCTGGGCAACCCCTATAGTACCAGTCTTTAAAAAAAATGGTCAAATGAGAATCTGCTCCGACTTCAAGGTGACTCTCAACCCCCACATTCTGGTGGATCAGCACCCTCTACCCAGGATAGATGAGCTCTTCTGTAAGCTTCAGGGAGGGGGAGAATACAGTAAGCTAGATCTGTCACAGGCATTTCAACAAATTGAGGTTGATGACCAAAGTAAGGAGCTTTTAACAATTTCTACACATTTGGGCTTGTTTAGGCATAATAGACTTCCTTTTGGAGTTGCGTGCGCACCAACAAAATTCCAAAAAATAATGGATAATTTATTTAGTTCATTTGAAGGGGTGGCTGTCTTCCAAGATGATATTTTGATCACCGGTAAGAATAACGCAGAACACTTAAATAATTTGAAAAGGGTTTTAGATACTTTGAAGCAGTCAGGGTTGAAAGTTAATTATGACAAATGCAAATTTTTTCAAAAGAGCATCGAATACTTGGGTTTTGTGATAGACAAGGATGGTTTGCACCCCTCGAATGAAAAAACAAAGATTATAGATGAAACCCCCAGACCGGAAAATGTTAAACAGTTGCAAAGTTTTTTGGGGGGAATAAATTATTATGGTCGTTTTTGCACAATATGTCTACATTTCTAAGCCCCTTGTATAAATTGTTGAAAGCTAATACCAATTGGAACTGGACCAGCGATTGTGAACAAGCCTTTAATTATGTTAAAAAATCTTTAAAATCCGCCAATGTCCTAGTTCACTATAATCCTGATTTGGAGTTGAGACTAACAACGGACGCGAGCGCTGTGGGTATTGGGGTCATTTTAAGTCACAAATTCCCCAATGGAGATGAAAAACCCATAGCCTTCGCCTCGAGAACTCTCTCAGAGTCGGAACAAAAATACTCCCAGATCGAAAAAGAGGCATTGTCAATTATTTATGGGGTTTTGAAGTTCAATCAGTACTTCTATGCAAATAAATTTAAACTGATTACGGATCACAAGCCCTTGGTGACAATATTTGGGGAACATAAGGCAATCCCCCAGTTTTCTGCCAACAGGTTGAGGCGTTGGGCTTTGATCTTGTCTGGGTACAATTATGAAATTGAGTACATAACTAGCAACAAAAATAGGGCTGATTGGCTATCACGTTTACCTTCTAAGGAAAATAAAGATTTCTTGGGGGATGAAGTTAGTGACATAAATTATTTTAATTTCTTCTCGAATAGTTGTGAGATAAAATTGAATTTTAATGAGATTAGGGAGGCAACAAAGAAGGATATATTACTGAGCAGAGTTAGGGACTTCGTTGACAATGGCTGGCCAAAAAAATGTAAAAATGCTCATTTCCAACCATACTTTGTGAAAAAAAATGATTTGATTGTTAAGGATGATTGTATATTTTGGAACCACAAGTTAGTCATACCATCCTGTTTGCGAAGTGATGTCTTAAACGAGTTGCATATTTCTCACATGGGCGTTGTGCGAATGAAAAGACTAGCTCGCGGGTACTTTTGGTTTCCTGGAATAGATAAGGATATAGAAAAAATCGTTAAAAGCTGCGAGGCCTGTAGTTTTCATTCACAAAACCCTCCAAAAGCAGAAATATCTCCATGGCCCGTACCTACTGGTCCTTGGGAGAGAATTCACATTGATTTTGCTGAATTGAATAATAGTTATTTTTTAGTAATAGTAGATGCTTTCACCAAATGGCTGGAGGTTTTCGAAATGCCCACTATAAGCTCTAGTGCAACAATCAAAGCTCTGAGGAGGCTTTTTTCCACTTTTGGCTTGCCCAAGACTTTGGTATCTGATAATGGGCGATCTTTTATTTCTGAGGATTTCGAAAGGTTCTTGTCACTCAACAACATCAAACACATAACTAGCCCCCCGTATTCTCCCTCTTCAAATGGGGCTGCAGAAAATGGTGTGAAGGTTTTCAAAAGTGGTATCAAAAAATATATTTTCAATAATCCCAGCAAAGATCTAAACCTGGGGTTATGCAGGTTTTTATTCGACCATAGAAATACACCGCACTCTACTACAGGGGTCAGTCCTGCAGAGCTAATGTTTGGCCGTAACTTGAGAACGAGATTTTCCACCCTTTTACCAGTTGATTCTCCAAGAAATAGACTACAAAATGAAAGGGATATTCTGAAAAGGGTTGAGAATCAACAACAAAAACAAATTGAGTACAGCGGGGGTAAAAAAGATGTTAAGTTTAGTTTAGGCGAATTAGTTTTAGTAAAAAATTATAAGGTTCCTAAGAAGCCCAGTTTCGTAAAAGGAAAAATAAATAAAATTATAGGCAAACGTACATATTTAGTTGAAATACCTGAACTAGGAAAAACTTGGAAAAGACATGTTAACCAAATAAAAAAATGCATTGAACTACCGAGAAAAACTCAGTATAGTAGTTCCGGCTCAAGTTCAGATATTTCAGAAGGAAGTAAGGATGAGGATGTAATTGTGGATGTCGCCCATGAAAAAATTATTGAAGTAAGTCCAGTCAATAATAACGATAGTATTTCGACCCAATCTAGCCCTGCTGGCAGTGATTCTAGTTCCGACATCTTTCCAGAGCCTGATGTGGCGTTTACCAGGCCTAAAAGAAATATTAAACCTCCAAATAGATTAACTTACCAATGATAATAAAGAGGCCAGCAGAGCAGGGTGATGAGGTTCCTGTTTTCTGTTTTGATTATCCTTTCAAGGGGGAAAATATTGTAGTGTATTTGTGGACCAGTGTATACCACGTTTAGGTTTGCCAGTGTAGAAAGACTGATTTGCTTGGGTTGTTTTTTATGTACTTTTTCCTCTCTGTCGGAATGTGAAATTTGGATTGGAATGTTTCATGTATTCATTCTGAACTGGGTGTCGAATAGAACAGTCTTCTGCATTTAGTTGTTTTAATTAATTGTTACCCTTTATAAGTAATTTAGTCCGAAGTAAGGACATAACACTTATAAAAATAATTCAATGTGAAATAATTCACTGATACCTGTTTAGAACACGCTCGATAAATCAAAATCATTCCTACAATTTCCGAAGCTCATATGCGGCTGTCTTCAATTTATATATATATATATATATATATATATATATATATATATATATATATATATATATATATATATATATATATATATATATATATATATATATATATATATATATATACAGGACTATTCAAATTCGTTTCTGTACATGGAGATCCCGTAAATGATGAGAGATAGAGTGTCGGTTGTCAATCAATTTCCAGGGCCGTAATTCAAAAAGGAATATTTCACCCAATTATAATCAAATATTACCGAAACATCCCTTGATATAAAATAAAATTAAATTTCTTAGTATGAAGTGAACGTTGTCGATCCAAAAACTACAACAAAAAACACAGGTCCGTATTTAAAAATTCAAAGATGGGGGTGGCCCAAGTCAGATGACACCCTGTATAAAAGATTCATGGACATTTCAATATGTTTGTGAATAAAGAAGACAGAGGCAAAAACATAATTTGGGAATTTTTGGTTTTTCCTGTATATCTCTAGAACTAAAAGAGCTACATTCGATATTTTTGCATCATCGTATATATATATATATATGTACAGAAAGGAAAGCCTCGTAATGCCCAAAGAACACTGCGTGAATCAAGGAACAGGAGGTATAAATTAACATTCACTTTCAATTTTTGAAGTTTTTATGACTCAGGAAAAACCTTTCTAGGCAAGGAGTTTCAAATTTTATTTATTCTATTGAAAATAGATACCTGAGCAAGAGAGGTTCGACAGGTCTATGAAGCTCACAACAAAGGGGAGGGAATTTTGTACTCGTCATCCGTGTAGATACTGCCAAGGGTGATACGATTGACGACAATTCAGAAAAGCACTGACCTTGAAAATATCTATAGAAGAGAGAGACAAGTCTGTGAGAGAAGAATCACCAACAAGACGGATTGCCTTTGTCCGAACAGAATCAAGAAGCGTCAATGGATGTTTTGGTGCCGAGTCCCATACTCCATATCTATGCCTTCTAGATCACTAGAAGCTGACCTGAAGTTTCTCTTCTCTTCGCACGAAATACAAATCCACAGCGATCGATCTCACATGGTTTCCCCATGAGAGATTATTACTCATCGCAATTTCTAGGTATATGGGTTACTATTTTCACTTGTGCCGTGTATGCGGCTTGTCTTTTGTAACAAAGAACGTTTATTGCATTCGAAATGTTGTCATAATTTCACGTCGCGTACAATCAACAAATTTTTGCACTTGTTGCAAAAATAACTATATTCGTTTGACATTCTAATAAATCCAACATTGCCAAATCATTTTTCCCCACCAATGACAATATATTATCGTTTTGTGAGGTATAATCTACATTAAAATTTCGGAAATTTTGCATTATAATAGGTTTCAAGTCTTGGAGTGGAAAGAAATTGAGTTTCTATCATGTCCCCAATATCACAAATATCCCGGCTAGCCTCATTCGTATGAAAAAACTAATGGAAAACATGATCAGCTACGAAGCTCTCAATTCAATCAAATTGAACATTGAATGCTGCCTCAATCAGTTTTTTGTTTTTTGATATGTTGTTCATATTGAAAAGGCATTGTTAAATACATGTTCTCGACTTTGGCAGACGATAGAGTCATTCTCAGTTATTGAAAAAAAAAATAAGTGACCTGTCCTCAATTTCCACGGTAGAAACTGTTTTTTCATTGTAGATTGTAATATTAATTTACATACTAGGTAAAATCTGCAATGATTCGAAGCAAGAGCGATTTTTATACATCCAATAATTTCGGAGACACAACTTTTCAAAACTTGGATAATTTTTCCAAGTGACACGATTTTTAACAAAATTCCATCATTTTCAGTACCATTCAGGTTTCTGATGGCCGAGCATTTGCTCGGTAAAATTCTCTTCCCCCCCTAGATCGAAAGCTCCTTTGAAAATCCCTCAAATTTTATCTGACGCCATCAGAAGTGCTCGGTTGTCGTAAAATAATGAAATTCGACACATTGACTTCTCGGAGACACAAACGAGGAAAAACAATATTCTAATATTGCAGACGGCAGCAGATGACGAAAGATTGATAATAACAACAGCGATATGTTTATTCAACACTCACAATGTCGTAAAATTTACTGAGGATGTGGAGTTTCTAGTCTTGCTCGGTGGCATCATACCAAGAAATGTGGACGGGATCAACGTGATGCGACCTTCTCCAACACGTTTTTCAAATATTACTGAATCAACCCTCAACTTCTCTTTCCCATCCACGCCTTCAGTGTGTGTGACTCCAGGTCTCCAATCTTTGAGCAAGAAAACAAAAAATTGTCACAACGTTTCATCTAGATCACGCTACTGCGATTTCCTTGGATAGTAACGCTAATATTTTTATTTCATTTTTAAATCTCAATATATCAAACTTCTTACTCTTAAGTGACCTGAACATTAATTTACTCACAGACAGTATCAAATCAAGATTTCTGAAAAATATTCTATTCGAACACGATTGTAAACAAACCATTGATAGTCCAACTCGTATAACTGAGTCCTCAGCAACCTTAATATATATTATTATTTGTAATTCTTCACTAGAAATCTGTTCATCAGTGGCCAGCTATGGGTTCTCAGATCATAACATTATCCAATGTAATCTCTCATTAAGTTTAGCTAGACGTGCTCATTTTTTAAAACAGGTTAGATCCTTCAGAAACTTCAATATGGATGACTTCGAAATTGATGCTCAACAAATAGATTGAAATCAACTGTACATCCTGGATAGCCTGGATGAGAAGGTAGATTTTTTCAATAATAGTCTGCAGTCCCTCTTTGAAAGTCATGCCCCTTTGAAAACGATTTCTAACTCATCATCTAAATTATCACAACCGTGGTTCACCGACACCCTTCGAGAGATGAGAAAATTGAAAACAAATGCCTATCGGAAGTTTCAAAAAACTAAACGCGTAGCCCACAGGCAGTACTACTGTTCTTTGCGTAATATCTTTAACGCTGCTCTACAATCTGAAAAGAAATCCTATTATCGACATATGCTGAACCTCCACCGTCATAATAGCAAAACCATGTGGTCACAACTCAAATCCTGGGATATTGGCAATAAGAATAAATCCTCTTTCTTGGCCTCTGATCTTGGAATGAAAGATGCCAATATTCTGAATGACCATTTCATCGACTATGTAGAGAGCTTTTACGAAAAAACTTTCTCTTCAACATCGTTTGAATTCATCCCTATTAGTCCTGACTTGATAAAACAACTAATACTGAAACAGAAGCCCTATACTGAAGGGCCCGACAAAATATCTGCAAAAATGATCCAACTCTCAATTAACTTCTGCCTCCTTCCTCTCACACACATTATAAATGTCTCTCTTGAATCAGGATGTGTTCCTCAGCAGTGGAAAGGATCAGTCGTCAAACCTATACCCAAGAAACACTCTACAAAAGTGAATAGCCTTAATGACCTTCGTCCAATAGCTTTAACTTCGGTACCTCTCGAAATCGCTGAAAAAGCCTTACTCTTCCAAATTCAAGACTTTTTGGAAGAAGAACACATTCTACCCCCGAAACAGTCAGGTTTTCGTAAGGGACACAAAAATATATTTCGTGGGAACACACACAAGCTTCAACTGGCCATATCTTAGTTCATTTTCATCCTACTAAAAAATGAGGCCAAAATTTTCAGAAAATACAAAATACAATTTTGAACTCAACAAAAGTATTAAAAATGGAGGTGTTTTAAAGTTCCATGAGATTTTCCCGAAAAATGCATTGGATTTTGGTTATTGTTCGTAGAAACTTTCCATTTTGGCGTTTGAAAATACCAATCAATTTTCAACAAGCAATAATTCCGTTTGTATTGAGTCTGCATACATCATAATTACACGATTTTCTTTGTTCTTTGAAAGAACAACTTCGGTACCTCTCGAAATCGCTGAAAAAGCCTTACTCTTCCAAATTCAAGACTTTTTGGAAGAAGAACACATTCTACCCCCGAAACAGTCAGGTTTTCGTAAGGGACACAGTACTGTCTCAGCCTTATCTTCAATGACTGATGACTTCATCAGGGCCCTAGACAACCAAGAGGTAGTATCACTTACCTTATTGGACATGTCGAAGGCTTTTGATACAGTTAACCTAGATTGCTTAATAGCCAAACTTCATCATTATGGATTTAACGGTCAAATCCTGGACTGGTTCAGAGGATACCTCTACAATCGTTCCCAATTTGTTAGTGTCAATACCATCAGACAGTGCTCACTTCTGATACACGAATTGTCAATAATGGCGTTCCGCAGGGTTCGGTACTCGCTCCCACTCTTTTTTCCATATTTACTTCTGACTTGCAGCGCCAAGTGAAACATTGTGATTTACACATGTTTGCGGACGACTTCTCTTTGTACCTGAACTTTCAGCTTTGTCGAAAACCTGATTTCCTGATAAAAATAAGCAATGATTTGTTATCTATTAAGAGGTGGACTGACAAAAATTCCTTACTTGTCAATCCCTCAAAAAGTCAGAATATTCTTATAGGTTCTTCCTTCAACCTGAATCGCCTGGGTGAATTTCCTGTACATATTGACAACGAGCCTATTCCCTATGTTGATGAAGCAAAATGTCTCGGCGTCATTTTTGACCAGCAGCTCAAATTCTCGAAACAATTAGGCGTCGTTGCAAGGAGAACCTATATATGCCTAAAAAAATTATCTCCCTTCAAACGGGATCTGGACACCACTACCAAAAAAATGCTCTGCAATTCCCTCGTCCTTTCCCACACTAATTATGCTGACATAGTGTATGGTCCTTGTCTATCACATGAAGGGCGTGCAAGGCTGCAAAAAATGCAAAATCATTGCATACGTTTCATAACAGAAGTTTCCCCGCTAGCCCACATCACCGCCGTACATCAGAGATCTACAACTCTTGAAACTCGATGAAACGCGCTTCGTCCACTTTGCCTGCTTCCTCAACAAGATCTTAGCTACTGAAGTACCTAGATACCTAGCATCAAAGATAATTCGTAGAGAGGAAACCCACAACAGATCGCTGAGGAACATACATCTTAGATTCACTATTCCTATCCATCGTTCTTTTCTTTTTGAAGGATCATTCTCCTACTTGGTGGCGTATTTGCTCAATAACTTGCCCGCAGAATTCCTGAATCTATCTGCTTTCACTTTGAAGAAGAATCTCAAACAGGCTATCTTGAATGGGCAGCTAAATATTGATTTTAGTGAATTTTAATTCTGTCAGTTTTGTCTGCATAATATGTTCTTCCTTGGGCTTAGTTTGTATCATTTTAAATGTTCTTAGTCCATTTGTGTGTAATTGTCAATTTTATGTATATTATGACACAATAAATGCTTTATTATTATTATTATTAATCCAGATGATATTGCGGCTACAGGCGAGCGTATGGCAATTGCTCTTCAAGAAGAACTGCATAAAACGCAGAACGTAAGCGATATGAGCTACAATTCGTTCGATGCGGCAAAAATAAATTTCAACCTAGCGAGATTGCCCCCACTCGGAATTCAAGCAGATTTTACTTCCTGTTCATTTATCGCCAGGTGAGAAAGCTGTTTATTACCATTCAGCTATCTGCGTATCTCTTTTCGATTGATTACTCTGATTGGAAATTGATGATTCGACTCGATATGTGCTCGGTTAGTTTTTATACAGGTCCAGAAATGGTTAGGAGTTCACTAGAGGTGAAAGCGCACTTCTCAAGGTTCCGGTCTGGACTGAATTGTTGTGTTATGTGCATCCATTGCGAAAATGTCGAATGGCGGTGCCCGTCTAGAATATTCTTGAGATTCTTAGAAGAGGACGTCTTGTACCGAACAGTCTCACCAAAGAGAGCAATGTTTGATCGAAATGACAACTTTTTAAAGTAGAAGAGAAATGTGTCCTTTAACACTTGTATAGGTTCCGATATTAATTTTTAATTTTTTCAGATTGTGGTAGGGTAATTACTCGAATTACAGAATAACCTCATATCTTGAATGGGAATAGGGATGAATTCCTCATTTGAAAGGTGATTAAATTTTCTTTCCATTTCTTGAAATGAGTGTTACGCTCTTTTTTCACCTTGAATACTAAATGTGCATTGAGAGGCTAGCACGGCTTCTTCACAGATTGCTTAGCTGTCGGAAACCTTCTAAATATGCAGTAATCGTACTTGGAGACAGGCGATGAATCAAGTCATGTACTGAACAATTAGTTGAGTTCAGTTTTTTCTAGTTCAAAAACCTTAATTTTTCAAATTTTGGAAGTGATCTGGTAGTCTGTTGGGGTCGCCCTTTTTATTTGATTGAACTATCTGATGAGGTCCATTGAAAAAAAAACATATTTATGCAGACATTTTATATAGTTCTCTCTATTATCACCCACCTCTATCTGCATTTTATAATATTTTTTTTTCCTATTGCTTATTACAAATAAATACTCCCAATTGTTTTCAATGTTTGTTTATTCATTGATGACAATCTCTCTTCAAACGTGACGAATGTTTTAAAACTTTCACCAGATGAGATATAGCATAAAAAGGAAACTTACAATCGACAAGCATGGTGAGCCTCCTTATTTCTGCATGAATGAGCAGTACCTTTATTGATTAATCAAATGACCTAATCTTCAACTAATGACGATGTGAATGGTAATAACTCTTTTCTTATATTCGGGTAAATAGTTTCAAGGTGTTGCCAAGTCCAATTCTGAGGATTATAACGTCATGGTCATCTTTTGCTTATGGAGAAACTACCGACAAAAAATCAAAAAGAGTCTCTATAACACGTGCATTTTTCATACATGGTTCATCCCAATATAACTGGAAGGTCTATTATCGAGGGTTTGTGAAAGTTCCGGCTCGAAGGACCATAAATTAAGGTTTTCAACGGAGCAGTTAGAATTGAATCGATTTCACACCAGTCGAACAGTCGAACGTATAGATAATTGAAATAATTTTTGAGCTCCTAGAGAATTATGCAAAATCCGGCTCGGAGGACCATTAACTAGAATTTCTGATGAAACAGATCGTATTAATCCATTTTATATGAGTCGGATGCATGACGAACACCAAAAACAATCGAAATTCCATGAGTTTTGTCTTCCCTACAGCGAATCCAAATGAGTAACGATGCGCGAAACGGTGTGCCACTGGTCCCGACCGCAGACTGCGGTGGCGACGAAATTCCATCTTTATTTCCGGGGCGAATGTCCCAGACGTCGGTCGTGCCTGTCCCCGGGGGACTTATCTTCGATCTGTTGATGTCGGTCGGGAGTCCTGTTGTGCCTGCGAGTCTCGCGTGTCGGAATCCTTCGAAAAGTGTCACAGTCGACTGTATAGAGATTTGAAGCAAAGTTTGCGACGTTGGGAATCCTTGGAGATAAATGATGTCGCGAAAACTTATGTGGTTTGGTGATCCAACAATTCGGTTCAGAATAATATTTCAGGGATAATAATCAGTTTCATCGTGGAAGATTTGTTTCTTTCGGCGACGTTTCGAAATTCAATATTTCCATTAATAGTGTTTAAGAAATTTATTATTATTTTCTGTTGATTTGACGAATGATAGACATACAGAGTAGGAATAATTTTGAATAAAATCACAATAATCTGCCACTCTAGTGAATCAAACAGAGTTCGATATTATTAGGAAGATATCTGTCAGAAAATTACCCGTCTGAAATATACCTCGCCGAATAATGGATGTTAACTGATAAATATCTATCCAAGGTTCTTGGAGCGCGATTCGCTTGCAAGTTCTTTTTGTGATTGGACAACAGTAATCAGTTGGTCACCAACAGGAGGACCCACGTACATACTCATTTACTAATAACTTCTCGTCAGTACAAGGCAGGTGAACACTGACCACTCGAAGATCACTGGCTACCAATTTATGTCTACATCTATACATAGAGCTCGCCAGAGCTAAAAACAATAACGTGTGGGTCGGAGCCCAAGTAGAGGCTAAAAGTAGAATTTCTACAAGCATACTGTTTGGAAGCGCAGCTAACTGAAAACGAACATGGTTGTTTGATGATGAGAAAAACCGAGTACAAAATATTTAGAACGAAGTCGGTTGGTGTTCGAGCGGGCTAGGCGCCCGTTTGTATTGCATCGACTCTCCTCGCTGCCGATTTGCTAGGGATCGATTCCCGGACAAGGCAAAAAAATTTTCTGGAAAGATTTATGCAATAGCAACTATTGGTTGGTCTAGATACCAACTAACCCGGTAGCACTAAAGGTTATCTGTGTTTCTCTGTGGTAAATGCGCTACCAAAAAATCAGTAGGAAGGCTCAGATCGCGATAACAGTCAAGAATATTACTCGTCCCTTGCCCGAACAAGGCGCCGCCTTCTGGACGTCCTCTCAGAGTGTTTCGAAAAGCGGTAAATAGAAATTCTTCAGGTCGAAAGTCTTTTCCGTTGACACAACAATACCAAACAAGTTTCTTGATTTTTCGTATAAAGATTTCCACACACGCCAAATTATATTATAGGTCAGTAAAAAAAGTCATTCAGATTCAGCATACTCAAACAGTATAATCTGAAATTTTTCGTCGGATAATCTTGGAAAGTGAATAATCTTCATTGTAGTCTTAGAATTGCGTAATATGAAGGAAAAAATCCATATATCTCAACTTCGATATTATTAAAAAAAACATATGGAAGTCACTGAAAATCAAAAATAAATATACCGTTCCTTTCCTCAACCATGAAATTCACAATTTAGAAACAAATATTAATGATAGGCGTTTTCGAGAAAATAAAGAGTTTAAAAGTAAACAACTAAACGTTTTGTTTTTGATAGATGTCTCTAACACTAGTTTTTTTATAATGTTATGTGCTTCATCTATTGACTAATAGAGAGATTGAACGATCTGGAATATCATTGTCAAGTGCTCTTGGCCAAACAATATTGCCTCAGAGAGCAAGCACCAGCATCTTGAAATTACCAATTCTTCCGTGATCTTAAAATGGTGACGCATTGGGATTCGAGCAAGCGCCCTCTTTACGTGAAAACGGTCTGGCAAGACGGACAGCACCATGTGGTACTACGTGAGGAACCCTCGAACCCGCCGAGGAAGATCGAAAAATCCTTCAGCAGCTCCAGAGCAGTCAAATCGGCCACTTGGTCCCACTCCCCCAACCTGAACGTGTCTTCCATGAAACTGTTGAAAACAGCCTCCAGCAGTGAAAGCATAGCCCCCCGGAGGTGCAAGACCAGCCTGAAAAGCCATCAAAAACCATCCACGAAGCATTACTTGCAGAAGCAAGTGTCGTTCAGTCAACCGTTGGGGGATAAAACAAATGCCGTTAGTTTGTCCATCAAATCTAATAGCATCGACATAGGTGATTCCAGGATGACGAACCAAGCTAGTGATAGAATGGACGATAGCATAGCGAGGTACATAACCTACAATACATTTCTGGAACCTTCGGGTATATCTTTGAGCGAAAGGGTTATGGTTTGGTTGGATTTGGCCACTCAGAGTAGCACCAGCTTGGACCAGGATGACACGAAGCCTGTTAGAGTGGTAACGGCAATACCAACGGCAAGGAAGAGACAGCACTTTTTCAGTCACAGGTTAGGCTACGTTAAATACTTGTATGTTCCATTTGACATATGAAAAACTATCACTGTGCTCCCGTCACGAGAACAGGGGAATTGCGAATGAAAATTTCACTGCAATAATTCTACATGAGTCTATTCCCTTTTGCACAAACAGGAATGTTGAACTACTGGACAGTGAGATTTACCAAATCATATAATATCTCCCGAAGATTTATATTCTTCACGTTGGAGGTGTGTATTTCGGAAAAAAGTGCTTTGTGTGACTCGCATGGTTGGTGGACTGCCCTACGGGTCGTACGTCAAACTTCATGTTTGCAACAAACGCATTCATTCGTTTATATAATATACAATTCTGGTTGAATACATGTTTTGTCAGACTTAGCACTACTGATTTTGTATTTAAGGTCACTTCTCCTTTTCTGTTTTCACCGCTCGTACACACTCTACAATTTCAAATAAAATAGTTCATTTTCATAAAAAGCGTATGGAATACAAAGGACTTTCTCCAGACTAACAACAGACTGATATGAATTGCGCTAGTACAAGTGATATCAGTTTGGTGTTGGGTACTTATTGATCTCTAGAAAAAACTTTCACACCAGAGGTTTCAATCTCATCGTTTATATGTAAAACAATAATAGAGATTCGTCCTTCAGCATGTCAGTTCGCAATAGCCAACAAAATGAGTCAATTGACATAGTGAATATCATGTGAGTAACAACAATTCATGACCAAACTTTTCACACAAAACTTCTTATGCAGATCAGCTATTTTTAAAATTGAATTTTTCTTCATATTTCAACATCAAGTCTATCATTTCTTAAATGCTAACATAGAAATTTTTGAAGTTGGTTATAAACTCCAATACAATCCATGTTTTGTATTTCAATATGTGGTGGAGTTTCTCACCAAATTGAAAAATTCCTCAGCATTTAAGAAATGATAGACCTGATTAGTATAACTACTTCTCTTCGGGCTTGAAGGCCGTCGTTCTTTGGAATTTCTTCCTGACGTTTCGCTAGCGCGAGTGGCCAGCTTCTTCAGAGGCTTATTCATCTCCGATGACTAAACGGTTCGATTTCTCAAGGCGTATTTATATTGATGCAGGTAGTCTGGAGTGTTAATTACTGCTGTCGGGTTCGGGGAATAATCATTGGAGGACAAGATGTTCTGAAAGTGCACGCACTTTCGAACCACCATCCCAGTCAAAAGAGAGGAGTCATATTTACCCTAACTGAACGTGCTCGAAAAATTTGTGAACCAGAACATCTAGAGCAGGAACTGGAACATCTTCAAGTGACCTTGAGGTCGAATGGGTACAGTGTATCTGAGATCAACAGGGCCATGAAACCGAAGAGTCCCACGGTTCATAACAGGGAGGACTCTCAGGTAGTTGCGAATGCATATCTGCCATATATCCCGAGGATCACTGACAGAATTGGAAAACTCTTGGGGAAATATAACATAAAAACGGTTTTCAAGCCGACCAAGAAGATCCAACAAAGCCTCAGGTCGGCTAAAGACAAAAGAGACCCACTGTCAGCAGCAGGGGTTTATCGCATACCGTGCACCTGTGGGAAGGTATACATCGGTACCACGAAAAGATCCATGGGAACAAGGCTCAAAGAGCATCAAAGGAACTGCAGGCTGGGGCAAACCGACAAATCGGCGGTGGCGGAACACGCATTGAGTGAGGGTGACGACCACAGGATTCTGTTCGAAAATGCAACACTGATTGCCCCCAACCAGGGTTACCATAGCCGACTGGTACGGGAGGCAATAGAGATCCAAAAACATGCGGACAATTTTAACAGAAAGGAAGAAGCGTTGACTCTAAACAGAATTTGGAATCCGATTCTGAAGAAATCAAGAATAACTTATGAAATCAAATTTGAAAGATATCTCATCCGCATAAAAAATATTTTGTGAAAAGTTTGGCCATGAATTGTGTTACTTACATGATATTATTCAATTTTCAATAGCATACAAGCAAGCGCCAAACGTGATGGGGAGCCAGCCCTCATTTTCAATGTAACCCCAACTAGAGCTCTTGCAAGACATACAAACTCTCTGTACAGAGGCGTATCATTACTTGTCCTCCAATTCTATTGGTACGACACTGGCCGGCAAGGGGCTTATCTTAATCCAGTAGTAATTTGGCGCTTGCTGTACTTTCATGAAGAGTTCGTTACGAAGGGAATACAAAAATGATATTTATATAAGGTATCAAATATGTAGATTGTGAATTGAGAGTATGATTATGATATATCATTGGAGAGGTGATTCTATACTCAATCATTATTTCCAAAAAAAATACTAGCTTTCCATTTGAAGTATAAAAATTGAATGCGCTTTCGGTCAAACCCACAGTGTCCTATATGGTTTCATACTTGCTAAATTGTACATTTATGACATCAAATTGGACTTGAATTTGAAATATAATTACACAATAACAACGAAGATACAGGGGGTAAACTGGTTCCGGACCACCCGGTATACTCAAGACGGGAGTATTCTACGATTCTATTTAGAGATCATTTCATTTTATTTTGTAACTCATTGAAGCAAAAATATCATACCCCCTCTAAGTACTCAGGTAAATATTTTTCCCCCGTTTTTCGTTGAGGGAGCGAATGAATCAATATAAAAATACCACATGACGAGTCATATATTCCTAATGAATATACCCATTGTTATAATCCAAGTGTTTACCAATGCTCGTAGACGCTGAGTTTGCATTATATTCCATATATAAACGCGAGAACGCATCATTGTTAGATTTTTACGTTTGATCCAGCACAGCTACCGAGCAATTGTATTCATTTTAAAAATAAACGAAATTTTTAAAAAACCAAATCGTTGCCCAGCAACTTTAATTGGCGCAGTCAGTAGGATAGTGGAAGTGTCCCTTCAACAAGAAAACACGTCAGCCCAGCTGTTAGTCCGCTATTCGAAGAAACAAGAAGGAGTTGGCGACCTTTGGTGACTACAAGCTGATCATTCCGAAGTCCCCTAGAGCTGCTTCGTCGTACCATCACGGTGAGTCGAGTATCCTCTTTGTACTTCCTGAACTTGTTTATCATAAACATTTCAAAGGAGCTTAGGTTAAGGAAAAACGAACAGAAAGAAACAGAGTGATACAGATCACTCAAACCAAAGTTTTTGTGTGATACAGATCAACAAAAACAGAAACAAATCAAGTACAAACAAACCAAGTAGAGTAGAGTAAAATACCAAGTTTCAAAGTGAATTCTTGAGTGATTTTACAAGTAGATTTAAGAGAAAAAACCAAGTAGATTTAGAAACTATTTAATCCCTATTTATTTTATGACTGAAATTGATAACTTAATTGAATCTTTTTCATCATTGAACGTGACAAACATGGCCCAAGAAGTTAATTATACATTGTTCAAAATTTATTCAGATACCATTCCTACTTTTGATGGATCCTCTGAAAACCTTGAAATTTTTATAAATGCTGTTGATAAGTTCCATACCAGATATCATGGAAACGATCAAATTCTCAACCAATGTATTGTCAGTATAATTTTAAGTAAATTAAAAGAAAGAGCACAACTATTGATCAGCTCACGAACAGAATTGAATACGTGGCTATTGATTAAAAACGAATTAAGAAACACTTTTGGTGACAGATTAAGTCTTGATAATTTAGAACAAAAACTATTTACTTTGATACCAAATAAAAATGAACACATGTTAGATTTTGGAAAAAGAATTCAAGTTTTACGAAGTAAACTCATTTTCAAAATAAATTTAGATCCTGATATGGATCAACCAACAAAAAGAATTCATATTAGACAATATGAATCCCAATCATTGAAAGTATTCTTAAGAAATTTAAATATTCGACTTCAAGATAAAATCTTAGTCCAACATCCAAATTCATTAGAAGAGGCTATGAATTTAGTACTCGAAGATGAAAACTTCAGACAAATACAAAACATGACTTTACAAAACCAACAACCCCAAAAGTTTCCAAAACCTCAAACTGTACAACAACAATTTTACCAACAACCACAATTTATTCAACAACGCGTACAACCGCAACATTCTCAACAATATGGCATGATACAGAATCATGTACCACAATTTCAACCACAATATCAAAATGGCATGATACAGTCTCATGTAAGAAATCAATTTCCAAGTCAACCTATAGCAATTAAACCTCAAGCTATAAATCAAAAATTTCTAACTAACAAACAAGTATTTGGTCCTCCACAAAACGTCTGGAAACCAAAGAATAAACAAACTAATACACCGGTTGAACCGATGTCAACCACTTCTCGAAATCCGACAATGATTAAACCAAATAATAATATTTTCAAAAATAACCCTAATATGAAACGAAATTTCATTAGCGAGGAATTAAACAATCAAGATTCTGATATAACACCTCAGTTATATTCATATAATACACAACAATTGTTAAACCATCAAATTAGCTCGCAATTTGAAAATAATATACCCGATCAAGACGACTTTGACTTTGAAAATTTGAACACAACTTTTGATGAAGTTGATGAACCAACAGAACAAGATGATGAGACAAATTTTTACAATCTGCCTCAAATGAACGAGATCACATAATAGAGTTACATTCAGCAGTAGTAAACGGGCTACCGTATATAAAAATACAAAATCCACCTATAAAACTACTTATTGACACAGGATGTCATACTTCCATGCTGAGACCCTCTATTGCAGAAAAATACTACCCAGAAAGAATTTTTAAAGAACCTTCTCAATTAAAAACATCATTAGGAGAAAAAATAATTCCATATAAAGGACTTATTCCAGCCTTTCCTGAATTTCAGAGTAATCACATGATAGAATTTTTATTATTTCCTTTTCATGAATTCTTTGACGGAATACTAGGATTGAAAGAATTAAAACATCTCAATTTAGGAATTGATTTTAAAAACCAAACATTACAATCAGAGTATGTTGAAATTCCATTCTTTTATAGACAACCCCACGAAACACAATATACTTTCGAAATACCAGCTTTTGAAAGTATTGTACAAAAATTCCCAGTTGAAATTCAACAAGGAGAAATTCTAATCCCAAAATTACAATTTAGAAATCTAGATGTTCCAGAAACAATCACTTTTGCTGAAAACTTTCGAGCAAGATTTGAAATATATAATAATACTAATAAAACTATTGTAGTAACATTATTTGAACCTTTTCCTTGTAATCCAATACACGAAGAAAACTTTGAATTTTATCACGCAGAAGACTTATTACCAAAAATAAGCCCCTGTAAACAAAAGAAAATTTCGAAAAAAATTCGAACAGATCATATGAACAAAGAAGAAAGAGACGCTATATTAAAGCTATGTAATAAATATAGTGACATTTTCTATAACGAAAATAAAACGCTTAAATTCACTAATGTGATTAAACATGAAATAAAAACATCAGATGAAATTCCCATCCATACAAAATCATACAGATTTCCACATTGTCATAAACAAGAAGTTCAAAAACAAATTGACAAAATGTTATAAGACGGAATTATTAGACCTTCAATATCTCCTTGGAGCTCACCAATTTGGATAGTTCCCAAAAAACTAGATGCTTCAGGAAAAAGAAAATGGAGAATTGTAGTAGATTATAGAAAAGTAAATGAAAAAACTATTGACGATAGGTACCTCATACCAAACATTGACGATATCCTTGACAAGCTAGGCAAATGTCAATATTTTTCAACTTTAGACTTAGCATCTGGATTTCATCAAATTGAAATGAATCCAAATTCAATTCAAAAAACAGCTTTTAATGTTGAAAATGGACATTACGAATACCTTCGTATGCCCTTTGGTTTAAAAAATGCTCCAGCAACATTCCAGAGAGTAATGGATTATGTTTTACGCGATTTACAAAATAAAATCTGTCTTGTATACATTGACGACATTATAATTTTTTCTACATCTCTTCAAGAACATATTTGCAATCTAAATAAAGTTTTTAAAAGACTACGAGACGCAAAACTAACTATTCAGCTAGATAAATCTGAATTTTTAAGAAAAAATGTTGAATTTTTAGGACATATAATAACTCCGGAAGGAATAAAACCAAATCCTAATAAAATAAAAGCAATAAAAAATTTTCCTTTACCATCAACAGCCAAAGAAATTAAATCATTTCTTGGAATGTTAGGATATTACAGAAAATTTATAAAAAACTTTGCAGATATAACCAAACCTTTCACTAAATGTTTGAAAAAAGGAGAAAAAATTATACACAATGACGAATTTATTAAAACTTTTGAAAAATGTAAAGATCTTTTGAGTAATGAACCAATTTTGCAATTTCCCGATTTTTCAAAACCATTTATATTAACGACAGATGCTTCAAATATAGCTATTGGTGCTGTCCTTTCACAAGGAACCCTAGGTAATGACAGACCCATTGCCTATGCTTCACGAACTTTAAATAGTTCAGAACAAAATTATTCAACAATTGAAAAAGAACTTTTAGCAATTGTTAATTTCACAAAATACTTTAGACCTTATTTATTCGGACGTAAGTTTTCCCTGATAACAGATCATAAACCACTTGAATGGTTATTTAACCTAAAAGACCCAAGTTCAAGACTTGTAAGATGGCGACTTAGACTAGAAGAATTCGTTATAAAATCCTATATCGAAAAGGAAAACAAAATAAAGTAGCAGATGCTTTATCTCGAATAGAAATCAATCCTATTGAAACTCAATCACTTGCAGTCAACATTGACCCACAAGAACGTAGAATTGAAGACGACTTCCCTGAATTATTTGACCCAACTTATGAAATTCCTCAACTCTCAGAAAGTGATCTAAATGATCTAGATGATATAAACGAACTCATTAAAAAGGAAACAGAAAAAGAAACAAAAGTAGAGAAAAAGAAAATAAATATCATTTCGGACATTCAAATTCGTCCACCTACAAAAAAGAAAAAAGATGAAGAATCTTTAGAGACTGAACACTCAAGTGCAGAAAATCCAGTTCTTGAAATACCGATTTCAGAACAAGAATTAAATAAATTCCAAAATCAGATTTTCCTTCGTTGTAGCCGAGATGCTATTACACCACGAGTAACAATACAGAAAATATTCGATAAAACTAGACTCAATATAGTTTTACCCTACCAAAATTTCCAACAAAACTTGGTAGATACAATAAAAAACTATTTAAAACCAAAACATACATATGGCATACTAATTCAAGAGGAATTACAAACAATTGTAGTTTCAACTATTCAAAATTACTTCAAAAATTCTGCATTTAAATTAATCCAAAGTAATATTTTACTCAAAGATATCATAAATAAAGAAGAACAACAAGAGAAAATAAAATATCATCATGAAACAAAAACCATACATAGAGGAATTAATGAAACGAAATTAGCCCTCTCTAGAAAATATTATTGGCCTAATATGATGACTGATATACGTGATTATATCAATACATGTGAAGATTGTCAAAAGTCTAAATATGAAAGACACCCATATGAAATAAAATTCAAACCAACACCTATTGGAGAATATCCTTTCGAACATATTTATATGGATATACTATCAATAAATAAAACTAAATTCTTAACATTGATTGACAGTTTTTCACGTTTCGCTCAAGCATACCCTATTCAACCTAATGCATTGAATATTATTGATGGAATTTTAATATTCTTTTCACATTACGGAATACCTTCAAAAATCACATGCGACTCAGGCAGTGAATTCAAAAATAAAATTGTTGAAGATTTTTGTGAAAAACATAACATAAAATTACATTATGTAACACCCAAAAATCCTAATAGTAATAGTCCCATTGAAAGACTTCATTCGACATTACTAGAAGAAATCAGAATATTAAAACAAGAATTTCCACAGAGATCAATATCATCTCACATGGTGTATGCAATTTTAGGGTATAATAACACAATTCATTCGGCAACTAAATATACCCCATTTCAAATCATTAAAGGAAACTTAAATCATGGAAACCCACTTGATATAACCACAGAAAAAATAATGACTGACTATCTAGAAAAACATGACAGAAACATAAAAATAATAAATGATATGATAAAAATAAATAACGAGAAAGCGAAAGCATCTCTAGAGAAAGTTAACATAGAAAGAAAAGAACCCCCTGAAATAAAACTTGACCAACAAGTCTATTTGTATGACAAACAGAGAAGTAAAACAACACCCCTTTTTAGAGCTGTTGAACCAATCGAAAATGAGGATATTAAATTAAAAACTCGTAAAGCAACCTATCATAAACAACAACTGAAACCCCAACGAATTGTTTCAGATGCTACTACAAATGATACTCCTGATAGGCATTCTTATGACAGAAGGACAACAGATCAAGTTGAAGACTCTGACTAACCCAATTCTTCCTTTTTCCCTTGGACAAGCAAGAATTACCTTCAACAAACATACTTTTATCAAATTTTTAGACTTGACAAAATTTGATAAACCTATACAACATATTAGAGACAATTCAAAAACAATTGAAAATCTAGTCTCTATTAAAGACGAATTATATCCTCAACTCCAACATATGCATGAACATTTGAACTATCTCCTTGAACAAATTATGAATAAACTCAATAATATCAAACCTCAAACATATGAAAAACATAAAAGAGGACTCATAAATGTAGGAGGTAGAATTCACAAATGGCTGTTTGGCACTTTAGATGATGAAGACGGTGAAAGATACGATAATGCTCTTGCAACACTGTCCGAAAATCAAAACAATTTACATCATGATTTGAAAAATTACTTATCTATAACTCAAGATTTCATGAATGAAACAGTCAACAATTTAAAGAAAATATCAAGCAATCAAAAATTGATTCAAAAACAAATTAAAAGTATTGTTCAAAGCTTGAATAAGTATACATTATTTCTACGATTACAAAATTCCCTAGATACAATGATTATTGATAGTCAAAACATGCTATCTCTCTTAAATAATATCGAAGATTCAATATTATTCGCTGAACTCAATATAGTTCATAGTACTATATTATCAATTGATGAATTAGAAAAGTTAACAAAAATAATGTTTTCTCTATACAAAAATGGATTACCAGTTTTCGAAAATACTCAATCGTATTATAAATTATTAAAAACAGAAATTCGTTACAGTAATGAAAGAATTCTGTTCATTGTTCATTTTCCGATACTCCAGGAAAACGTTTATGAGATTTTCCATCTCTATCCTATCCCTATATCCAATAAAACCATTTTACCCCTAAAACCTTATATAATATTGAACTCGACATATCACCATTATGCTGATGAAACCTGCAGCAGAATTGAAAATAGTTGTATCCAGTTCATCGAAAATCAAATTTCAAATAACGACTGTATTCCTGAAATTCTCATGGGACAACGTTCTATCAAATGCCAAACAACAGACATCCAAATTCAACAAGACATCGTTGAACCAATCACCAATGCATATCTCATTGCTATACCATTCAAGCAAATTTATATTGAAAAAGTTTGCCAAGAGAATGGTTACGAGGAAATCAATCAACCGAAACTTATATACATCCCTTATCATTGCAAAGTGAAAATTAATGGCGATGTATATAGTAATGACGCCCCTACCATTGAAGAAACACCGCTTCAACTACCACATCTAGATACTCTCGAGGCACCCTCAAGAGGAAATCTACCCCTGTATTCTCTAGGAAAAATCAACCTAGATGACCTGAGCCATCTCCAGAAGATAGCCGAAAAGACGCAACTGCATAGCCTACGACGACCAGAAGAAAATTCTTCACATTATATTTTGTATTCAATATGTATAATCTTTATTGTTCTCTTATTACTGTTTATTTTCAGACGACAGATATTCAAGTCAATAAGATTATTTTCAACTCGATATTCAACTCGAGATAATAACATTCAATTAGAACCAACTCGTTGTTCTGAAAATAACACAGACGTATTATTTTCATCTTAAGGATGGAGGACTCATATATTCCTAATGAATATACCCATTGTTATAATCCAAGTGTTTACCAATGCTCGTAGACGCTGAGTTTGCATTATATTCCATATATAAACGCGAGAACGCATCATTGTTAGATTTTTACGTTTGATCCAGCACAGCTACCGAGCAATTGTATTCATTTTAAAAATAAACGAAATTTTTAAAAAACCAAATCGTTGCCCAGCAACTTTAATTGACGATGAAATTTTTTAACGCTGATGCAAAAAAAAATATAAATATGCACCATTTTCAGAGACGGCATCGCCAGATTGCTCGGAAGAGAGCAACTGTTTTGAAGACCAATAATGCACGAAACTTTATCTATTTATATTGGTAGGCTTTGAAACCATCATGCATTATAAATACAAAAGTGTAAATAACAGTTATTGTATTGTATTCAATAATTGATTGTATTGATTGATTGATTGTATTGTATTTTAATAATTGATACAAAACAGGTTGCCAATAAAACTTATTTTATTTAATTTATTCATTTACAGGTGCCTATCTTCCTGCCTGCCGATTCCTTCTAGAGAACCTAAGAATTCTTTCCAAGTACAAGGAGTATCTCGAAGCTTGCAGTTCACCAACACCACCATTCTGAACAACTACAACGATGATCTCGTAGATGATGGGCAAGTCATCTCAGAAGAAATACCCGTCCCAGAGATGCTGGTTTCCTCCAGGTTGGAAGAGAATTACGGACCGAACGACATGGACAACAAAGAAAGTTGTCAAAAAAAGTTTGGAGTGAAGAGACAGCTCCACATATTCATGCCAGATCTGCCGAAGAAATTTAGCGATGGCGACAGTAGCCTTTTTAGTAGTAAACTGAGTGGTTGTTCTTCGAAGAACGGCAACAACAGAATATTGTGATTATTCTGCTTCTCAATAAATGTATATTTAGAAAATAGGCAGTTTAAGTTTTAGAATTGGAAACAACATTGTTGAAACTTGTTGTAGAGCAATTACCCTAGCACCAGACTGATATTATTTGCACTCGACGCACGTCGATTTCAAATGATATTATTGTTTGTTGTAAGGGTAATTGATCTCTACAAGAAGTTTCAACTTTTACACCAAATGTTCCAATATCATCGTTTATTCAATCTACCATCACAGCGAATTCGGTGAAGACAACGTCATTCGATTGGTGGAATGAGACCTTGTAGTTTACTAGATAATTCTAGTTCAGAAGAGAAAATGAGTATTTTGCGTTTCTCCGATGCACTAGTTGATGTAACTAACAATGAATAGCTTTTAAATTCTCATCCCCTTCAGCATTTGTTTAAGTGGAATTTTGATATTGAAGTAAAAAAAAATACCATTTTTCATTTGTATCTCGAAGAAAATTGATGAAATTACAATCATTATCTCTCAACGAGGCCTTGCCTTTTAACGTACGAATCCCAGCACGGCTGCCCGGCGGGGAATCAAACCCCGGTCGTTCGCTGGTAAAGCGGACGTGCTATTCTCTACACTACCGAGAACCACAACAAATTGTTCTAAGATGATTTGAAACATTTCTTCGTTCCGAATATTATATTTTTGAAACGAATGGTCTTGTTGTCACCTGATACAGTGGATGAGAGAAAGGGAGAGAGTGAGACCTTCGGGCCAGAGGTCATTTACGTTACAAGATTGTTTTCCCAGGGAAAAATGTACTATATTTCCTTGGTACATAAATTAATAGTATGGACCACGGGTATAAATAGATGTATATGCCCTCGAATGGCTAACAAACCTTCGGACTAGAGGCCCTCGAATTTTTGAGATTGTCCCTCTCAGGAAATGAAAAACCTGCACTTAATACCCGTGTGCGTAAATAACTATTTCACTTATCAAGCTGTAATGTATCGAAAAATATAAACATTTTCAAAATGAGTATACTCGGCCAGTTTCATTACCTTATAACTATTGATGTGGACATCTCTAGCTTGGAATCTGGATCTTAATGGTGGATCCAATGGATTCCCACGATATCTGAAAACAAAAATGTCACAAAAGAAGAGTATGTACAAGGTTCCTCGACTATTTTGAGACATCAAGCTATAGTTTCTCTGAATACTACCGATGCGAAAAGAGTGTCGGGGACTAGCGCTCCGGTAATGCGCCCTATTACCACTACCATGACAAGTTTACCATTTCATAAACAATGAAGTGTTTTTTACATTGTTGAGATATTTCTGGGTTCGGTATCTAAATGATACCCCGAGTAACACTAAACTATTTCTATTAGCTTGAATATAAAATACAACTACTGCACTGACTTATAATTCGCCTACAAAACACTTAGACTTCTCAACTGACTGAAACGTCCGACACTCAAATACTGCCGTTTCGATGAATTGCCTCGACAAGAATCTTCGTATCGAGAAAGTCTGGAGTTAGCTCGATATACCTACCGATCCAGGTAGAGATTCGTTCGTTGAATTTGCCTTTTTATGATGCTCAGCGCTGGCGCTAGGGGATTTATTAGGATTTCGTAACAATATCAGCAACTAGATTATAAACTGACCATGAAAAATCAACAAAAAAAATACGAGAAACTCTCAGGAAAAAATATAAACGGCCATATTGCTGCGAAGTACAGTTTTTTATAAAAAAAATCACCACCAACAACTTTCAAAAACATCTCATCTCGCAGATTACTAAGTACGGAATTGGAGAAAAAAAATTTCACCCACACCAAATAATTTTTTTGACTTTGGTGTTGCAAAGATTGATCGCCCGATCAATCAGATAATTGACGATTTCCCGCTTCGTAGATTAATGGTGATTGGATTGCTCATTCAGGTATTGTTCAGTAATCGTTGGTTTTCTGTAGAATGATGTTTCCCATATATTTCTCGTCCTCTTCACCTCCACGTCGAGAAACGGCTGTTTGCTCTGAGATTCTTTTTCCATTGTGAACTTGATGGTGGGCCTCCCGTTGTTCAGGTATTCTGGAAAGGCGTCCAATTCTGTATCTCCGTGGTTGCATACTATGAACGTATCGTCGACGTATCTCAACCAGACGCGGGGTTTCTTCTTGGCGTGTTCGATGGCGAATGTTACGAACCACTCCACGTAGATGTTGACTATAACCGGTGGAACTAGTGATCCCATTGGTAGTCCTTCATCTTGGCAGAAGAAACGATCCTTCAACTGGAAGTTGCAAATCTGAACACAGCTTTGCAGCAATTCCATGCTGCCTCCTTATGTTTCAAAGTCTCTCTCTCTCTGTTATATTACCCTAGCAATTTAATTTGTCCAAACCGACAGGAACGGTGTCAGAATTCGACTCATTTGGTAGGGGTGAATAATTTTTTTATCAAAATCTGTACTTTGTGACAACATAACATCGAGCCATCAATCGTGATCTACTAGCGGAGTTATCCATTAACCACCACAAAAAAAAAATGGTAATTATGACACTGTTCTCGTCAATTTTGAAAAATGAAATTCTCAGGGATAATTCATATAGCAGATAACTATCGATGGCCCAAATTTCATGTTGTCACAAAGCACGGATTCTGAGAAAATAATTATTCACCCGTTCCAAATGAGTGAAATGAGATTTCTAGGGAAAATTCATCTAGTATATATTTATCGAGTGCCTTGAAGAAATTTTGTCACAAAGCATGGATTCTGAGAAGATAATCATTCACCCCTACCAAATAAGTCAAATCATGACAATGTTTCAATTGGTTTGGGGAAATGACATTTCCAGGAAAAACTCATGTAGTAGGTTCACATGATACGTATCGAGTAGTCGAATTGTAAATCGGCTCCCAGCAAAACGCGTATTTGTGTCGATCCAAGAGCTAAAACTAGCAATACAATTTCAACAGATTGTCAAGTGAAGCGTAAGCTATTCGCAGATAAAATAATGAGTTCCACAAGAAGTAAACAAGAGATGCAATCCATCATCAAAGATACTATCATTGAGCTATTCTTAAGTGAGGAATTCGTCACGAATATAACAAAAACCATAGCGGCTAGGATCGAACAAAAACTTAAGCAAATTGAAGAAGAAGTAAAAACCATGGGTGATAAAATGAAACTATTAAGGCGCGTTGCCACGGGTAGTGAACCACGAACGTGGCTCACTCCTTCGTGGACCACGCACTGTGTCAACTTTTGTACTCGTGAAGAACGATCCTTCACGAAAGAAAATATTCGGTTCGTGAGGAAATCAACCGCGTTTGATTTTTGTTTCGTGTAGTTGATCGTGAGCAGGCACAGAGGACCGTTGTGTTTATCATGGCAGCCAATATTTTAAGAATGAATGACGCAGACACTATTGAATTCTTAGAATTTTACCAAAATGAGACAGTTTCGTGGGATCCTACAAGAGAAGACTACAAAAATCGAAATTCACGTGCAGCTGCAGTAAGAAGAATTGCTTCTGCAATGGCAATTGATGGTTTTACAGACGTCCATGTAATCATAAAGTTCAAGAATTTGCGTAGCTCATACTCCCAAGAATTGAAAAAAATTCAACAGAGCACGAAATCTGGATGTTCTTCTGATGATGTTTACACTCCTAAAGTGAGGTGCTTCCCTCATATTAGTATCACTTCTTTGAATTTTGGAGCTAACGCCCCTCAATAAATAATCAAAATGGTGTTCGGACATCTTAAACAAATTTTCAAAATCTTCGGGAATGTCGGAAATTTTATTACTCAAAGTGGTATAGCTCCTTTGTAGAATCCACTTTCTCGTCCACCATCGTCTATTTTTTTTTCATGCCGAGAGAGCTTTCGAAATTCTCCCGAATGTAAAATCACATGATTTGACAGGCTTCTGCTACCAAGCACTGCATTTTGGCAACCGACTGAAAAATGTATGTAAACCTTTCTCACGAAAGTCGAAAGAGTTTATGTCGTGAATGCACTTGATCGTGACACCACGATCGTGGCTCACGTCCGTGGTTCACTACCCGTGGCAACGATACTTTAGAGATGAAAGTTGATTCTCTCCAACAACAAGAACGAATTAATAATATATGTATATACGGGGTCAATGAAGAAACCGGGGAGAACCTGAAAAATAAGGTAGTGAAATTGTTGAACGAGAATATCGACTCTTCCCTACAGAACGAGCACTTAAGAGGCATATACAGAGTAGGCAAAACCAACAATCGTCCTCAAGGTAAAACAAGACCAATCATTGTGAAACTAACTTCTTACGACCGTAAATTGGCCTTACTGAAGAATGTAAAAAAATTGAAAGGTAAAAACATTTTCATTACTGAAGACCTGGTGAAAAGCAGACAAACCTTACTAATGAAAAGTAAAGACATTTTCGGAAAACAAAATGCATGGTCTTTCAATGGTCAAATATATGTGAAAATTGAGGGAAAAACTGAAAAAATCTACAGCCATCGAGACATAGAAATATACTCTTCAAGCTAAAAAGTTGAATGGAGCCTGAGTATAATGATTTGAACATTTCGATTTTGTATTCCTTATTATTATTTTTATATAGTTTCCTATTAGTATATAAATTTTTCATCAATGATCGACTTTCTCGATGAGTTGGATGGGCACGTGGAAAGGGAGGCATCAGTATATAATGGTATTTTCGAAAACACAGAATGGTTCAATGGTAAGCATTTATTTAATATTATTCATCTGAACATAAGAAGCCTGAAAAAAAATTTCGATGAATTGCTCTTGTATTTGGAATCTATTTCGATTACCAATTTAGATATAATTGTTCTCTCGGAATCATAGACAGTGGACGACATAAGCAACTTTGAAATACCAAATTTTGATATAATATATAATGAATCCTACTTTAATCAGAACGACGGTGTGATTGTTTACATAAAAAATGGCCTGGATTACATAACTGATATAAAACATTTTAGTGAAACTAAAATCTTGGAATTTCAGTATACATTAGAGAGCACGTCATTCATACTAACGACATGTTACCGTCCACCCTCTATAAATTTGGAAATGTATCTAAGAGAATTAGAGAACTACTTCTTGCAACAAGCTAGGGCTGATGTAAAAATTTTCATAGGCGATATCAATATTAATATCCTGGATACCACTGACAAAAATGTTAATGATTATATTTGTATTATGGCACACCAAGGATTTCTTTCTTATATTGATAAACCAACCAGAGTGACAGAAACATCCTCGACTTTGATTGATCATATTTTCGTCAAAATGTCTAATGAAAATGTCAAGGGAAAATTTTGTTTCAACTCTTCAGTATTAACCTTGAATTTGACTGATCATTATATGTTGTTATTATCTATCGAACTTCTCAGTCGAAAAACTGAATACAGAAAGGAACAAGAAAAAAGCACCTATATCAACTACTTCAAATTCGAAAAACTTATTTCAAAAGAAAATTGGGAAGTTGTGCTGACAACGGAGGATCCAAAGTTAGCCTACAACAAATTTATAAACAAAATATCTGCAACCATAGCAAGATGTAGCAAAACAAATAAAAACGAGAATAACAAAAATAAAAAAAAATTAAAACCATGGATAACACAGGGTCTACTTTATTCTATCAGACACAGAGACCTACTGAAGAAAAAGTTCAATGAATCTAGATCTTCAAATTCCAAAATAGAGTATAAAACCTACAGAAATTATCTAAACTCAGTTCTCAAAACAACTAAAAATGATTACTATATGAATAAAATAAAAGAGGCAAATAAAAACAAAAAAAAAATCTGGCAGCAAATCAATGAAATAACAAATAAAAAAACTCATTCTAGTAATACCTCTCATGACATAATTGATGGAAAGGGGGACAAAATTGTTGATGACCTAAACAAAGCTAACTATTTCAATAAATTTTTCTCCAATATTGGCCTGAACATGGCAAAAATATCTATACAACAACTACTCTCATCCCCGAACAGCAAGTCAATATTCAAGAGTCCCTATTCTTCCATCCAGTAACACGCAACGAACTAATAAATCTGATTTCTGGTTTAAAAAACAATACTTCTGCTGACCCTGATAGAGTGCCTGTTTACTTAATAAAAAAATGTCATCAATACTTTCTTGATCCCCTATGTCATATATTTGACCAATGTTTTGTAAATGGCATGATTCCAAATAATTTCAAAGAAGCCATCACAACGCCTATTTTCAAATCCGGAGACAAAAAACTCGCTACAAACTACAGACCTATATCGGTAATAAGCAATTTTGCGAAACTTTTTGAAAAGTGCATGAAAAATAGACTTGTACAATTTTTAGAAAAACATCAGATTCTATCACCATGCCAATATGGTTTCAGAGAAAATATGTCAACCGAAAACGTCGTTTTTCACCTAGTGAATAAAATACTGAATAGCTCCAATGAAGAGAAGAAATGTTTAGCGGTGTTCTTAGACTTGGCCAAAGCCTTCGACACTGTCAATCATGATATTTTGTTACAGAGGTTGGAAAATGTGGGAGTGAGAGGTAAATCCTTAGAACTATTAACTGATTATTTACAAAACCGAACCCAAAGGGTCAAAATAAATAATACTTACAGCCAGACACAACCGGTCACCATAGGTGTACCCCAGGGCACTGTCATGGGGCCAATCCTGTTCCTGATATATATTAACAGCATTTACAACTTGAAAAACATGGTGATATCGTTTCATTTGCTGATGACACGGCATTGATTTTCTATGGTAACACATGGGACTCTACTTATGCAAAAGCACAAAACGGATTGAACATTATATTCACCTGGCTGAATTCTAGTCTCCTGAGTCTAAACATCGACAAAACAAAATTTTTACCTTTTCATCAACAACAAGAGACCAACCACTAGAGAAAAACATTTTCATACATACCCCCAATTGTCAAAATCCCATAATTTGTTCTTGTCCACGTATAAAAAAAACTGACTCAATTAAATATCTAGGTGTGATCCTTGACCAACATATACGCTGGGACAAACATGTAGATTTTCTCGTGAAAAGACTTAGGAAACTTACTTTCAAATTCTACTAACTTAGAGACAAACTAAACAAACATCTATTATTAATGACATACGATGCATTAGCTGAATCAGTTATAAGGTACTGTATTATTGTTTGGGGTGGGTTGAATAAAACACACTTACATAATCTTCAAGTGATTCAAAACACCTTGCTCAAAATACTACTGAAAAAAGATAGAAGACTTCCAACTGAGAGCTTATATAGGGAGGTTGGTTTATTCAATATCAGAAAATTATACACCTATCACTGTATAATATGGACGATGAACTCGCCTCTTACATATCTGACACACACACACAACACTCGAGCCAGATCCGAGAGAGCAATTAGTGTGCCTTTCTGTAAAAACGTATATACCCAAAGGTTCGTTACTTATTTTGGACCAAAACTTGTCAATCAAGTTCCCACTGAACTACGAAATATAGAAAATATAAACAAACGTAAGAAAACAATTAGATCCTTCGTTGACCTCAACTTTGAATTCTTGAAAAAAACATTTGAATCAATCTGCTGAATCATGCCTGAATGATTTTTATTTAGACCTGTCTCCCTTTCGCCTGACTGTCTAGTCCGGTCCTCCTGTGGGTTGATCATTGATTGAATATTAACTAATTTTTTTTTTCTATTAATTCTTACATTTTTTTTTTCTCCTACTGAAAGGAATGAGCAGTTTTTGTTTCTCATTCACATTCATGGTTGTGTCCAGATCTGGGAAAACACGCAACACAAGCTCTGCTTAGGCGTTTCCCAAGAACTGAACACTACCACTTATATATTTTTAATTTGGTGTTCAAATTTACTGTTATTATGATTAAACATATGTACATTCACTATAGTCAAGAATATGTAGGTATCTGAATTGAATAAATTGATTGATTGATTGATTGAGATATTTATCGACTGCCTTGGAGTAATTTTGTCACAAAGCATGGATTCTGAGAAGATAATCATTCACCCCTACCCATAGTGGCGGATTTATATTTTTTGTATGTGTATGCCACTTTATTACCTTTCTAAAATGAGAATTTTCCATATTTAGCGAGAATGGAACTGAAGTTGATTGAAAGAATGAATTAGTGATTGAAAAATGGCATTAAGGAAACAAGAGTTACAATTATATATCTGCTTCTAATATAAAAAACCGTGAGACAATCGGTGAAATTAAGTAAGCTTCCTCTAAAATCTGCCGCCCCTAGGCCGCGACCTATATGGCCTATCGACAAATCCAGGACTGCCCTACCAAATAAGTCAAATTATGACTGATTCCGCTGGTTTGGCGAAATGACATTTCCACTGGTTTTCGGAAGTGTAGAGGTTTGCACATTCGCCTTTCAAGCGGAAGATCGGGGTTCGATTCCCCGCCGGGCAACCGTGCTGGGTAATCGCACGTTTAAAAGTAAGGCCTCGTTGATCCATTGCTCACACAAGTTTCGACTTCTGAGGGTTGAAGTTCGTCAGCTGGTTAACGGAAACGAACAACTTCAGAACAAAACTCATTTAGTACATATAATATCGATGAAAAGAATCCCATACATAGCACAGATTCTGAGAAAAGAATTATTAACACCCACCAAAAAATGTGATGACTTTTGACAGTGTTTCCGTTTGTTCGGAAAAATGAAATTTGCACAGACAAGAATTCATCTAGTAGATTACTATCGATGGCCCAGGTATCATAGTGTTACCTTTTTTGGTGAGGATTGATTATCCCCACAAGAAGAGAAAGTCACAAACAATACTAATATATACCCTGACTTTACATAAGGCTGTATGACTGGCTAGTTTCGTAAAAATATGACCAACCAAACTTTCGGGATTTTTGAGGACTTCATCTTTGTATATGTAGGGATCATATTCTCTTGATACTACTCAAAATGCCTTACCTTTATTCTTTTTCGAGGACTTTTAGCATTTGAATGACATTGTTAACAAATTTCTCCAGAGCTGTGCTGGGCATATTGAACGAAGTATTACATGCACTGCTAACGTTAAGTAATAATACTCTTCAGTACTAGACTGTGTCAGCCTAATACAACCCTGTGTGTTCGATATCACAGCCAGCCAATCGAAACGCGACGACTTACTATTCAAGTATCACGATTGATGCATTGTTTACGAGCACACTATCTTTGAGGTGAATAGACTATAGATGAGTTATCCCTCAAAATTTCATCATTTCAAACTGACGGGAACAGTGTTAAAATTCGACCTACTTCATGCTGATGAATAACTATTTTTCCCAACAAATTATTATGTTCTCAGAGACATTATATTCAGACCAAGATAATAGTTTAAAAAGTAGAGCTATTTAATCAGGTCATAAAGTAGGTACCTGTCCTTAGAGGAGATGAATATGTTGGTTTAATTAAGTAATTCTTAAATACTAGCCCTAGTATATCTTCCTTTACTGAACTCTGCTTTATATTTTTGACCTGAGTTTCTCGTTTTTTTGTACATATTATTTCTTTGTGAAATTTCTATGGTCAAGTATAATTAAGGTGTATTCCATGGAACTTATTCTTCAAATATTCAGTTGGAACAATACCAGATAAATAAATACTGAGCTTGAAGAGAAATGATACTGTGTAAACTTGGGTAGTGGATATAGGGTGCTGAATCGGAGTGCCCGGCACTATCTTCACAAAGGTTGAATACTTACTTTGGGACAGGCAAACCTAAAGCTATCACTCTGAAATTATCATCAACTCTGACAAGTTTCCACTTTTTGAGTTCTTCCTCTCCATGTTCCTGAAAAATAAACATCACTGTCATATTCGGAATGTCCAGAGAAAAAAAATTCACCAACTTTAAGTAACTTATCATATCTTGCTGCAGGGATCAACAAGCGGCCATCTTCCAGATGCATTTCTCTGTTTTCTAGAAGGTTATTCAATACTGGTAGGACGTTTCGTTCTGCCTTTTCAATGCCCTCCAGAATTAAGACTCGACCATCCTTTGCTGCATTTACTGCACTCTAAAAAAATATTGCAGGTGAAATGAGTCTATTCTTTTCGAAACTCAGGATCGCTTGAATGTATAGGGACTTTCGAAGATAATTTCACATTAATTTATGAATCCCAATACTTTTACAGATAATATAATTCTAAGTGTAATAATGAATTGTGGGGAGTAATACTTATCATACCACATATTTCAGAGATTCCCTTCTTGTGTTCTTCAGAAAATTGTGTTCAAAAACACTCTTACCTGATCAAAATATTTGGCAGTTCCCTGAACAATTTCTCTCCGCTGTTTAAAATCTGATTCAGTGGTATCTCTGCTGAGAGCAACATATTCATGCTCTCTATTAGTCATCTCTAGATACTGCATGGCTAAATGCCTTTTTCTTGGACCAGGAGGGCCTAAAAGGAATATATCTTGGCCCAAAAGGTCTTTTTGCATCATCCATCGCAAGTGGTGTAGATTTGTTTGGGGTAGGTCTTCATGAACTACAAATAATTAGAAATAAAAAAAAGTGAGGCATGATTTAATGAGAAATGTTGAAGAAGGAAGCGATTGATATAGTGTCTACTTACAGTACTTCAAAGGTACATATTGAGGATTTTTAACTTTGGTTACCTCTTTCACAATATCTCCAAATGCAACAGTTTCTTTTGAACAATAACTTCTGAAAGTATAGCTCGAAATGCACGTGTTAGTTGTAGAAAAAACTCCACGAAACACCTTGTTCCGAACTGGCAATTTGAAAAACATTCTGGTATTTAAAGTGAAGATGTACGAACACAACCAAAAACCAAAGGTTATGTTAAAGACCATGCGTCAAAAATCAGCTGATGAGATATTTTGGACTTTGAACCAGCTCTGAATTTAAATTTCAAAGTTTGGCGCCGAGCACCAAAATTTCTTTGAAGATGTCTCCCACTGAGAGATGTCACCATAGAGAGAGAGTCTATGGATGTCACCGTTCCACTAAAGTTTAAAATATTCCTCATTATTTGAGGCGAAATGCGAAATGAATATTTGTTCAAAAAAGACTGTTATAGCTAGTAAAATGTCTATAAATCAGAACCCGCCTCCAAGACCGTTTTTTTATTTGAATGTGTAATGTGTTTGAATTTGAAATTATTGTTTACAGAGAGTACAGAGAGTCAATGCCTGTGTACAAAGGATATGAAGCGTTTTTTGTTGCGCCATCTACAGTATAATGTCGATATTTCCGTTTCAAAGTTTCCTTCTCTGAAGCTAAAAATAGGTGCAGAGTTATGTCTGTTAGTTCGACTAAAATATTGAAAGATGATGAAACGTCAAAATAGAGTTGGCGATAGAAGTTTATGAAGGAAATGAAAGTTTAGTCATTGAGTAATCATCAGAACATGAATGATCTACGACAATTACAGAAAAATCCACTCCTGTATCTGAATGGATTGCTATCTTTTGGTATTATGTATAAGTAATCGAGGGAATGTATGATTCAGGCTACATCGAACGTAAGAAAAACGAAAGAAAAGATATGACTTGGAAACGAAATCACTAGTGACATCTAACCGCTTGTACTCATTTCTTCGAATGATATTTCCATATGGTTGAGTAACTGCTATATCATTGTCTAGACAATGGCTATATCTTTATTAACAATGCTTAAACATGCTAAATAGCCATTTCGTTTCTCTACTCGCCTGAAAGATGTCACTAGGTATAAGTTTTTGTTTGTTTGTCGTTATTTCTTAAAAATATAAACAACGTTCAGCGTTAACTGATATAATAATCATCTACCTATAATGTTCATGAAAAGTTACGACATTATATTGTTTTATACGAATTTACAGTTAATAAATAATGAAAGATTTCGGTACTTAGTGGCGTTATCTTGTCACTATCGTTTCAATATAGAAAGACTACATCAACAGCATTCTGTACCTGTAATCCGCTGTCGAAACAAGAAATCGTTTTCCTACTGAAACATAGATGTCACTACAAATATCAAAACATTGACATTTTTTGGGCGGTAAATTGTTCTGTAGTGAATTGAGTAGTTTATCAGAATGGGGCATTCTAACTGTAGGATATTTCAATTATCTTTTTGGTCTCCTAGTGGCAACCGCAACAGCGAATTTCGTGTTTTTTAAAACCATGATCAAACCAATTTTGAATTTTTGCGGATATTTGAGAATTTCAAACAAAGCATATTTTTAAACTACAGAGGTTTGCGATTCTAATTCCATAAATATTTTGAATCGATATTTTTCATATGAAACTTTTGAAAATATGTGCTTCCTTCAGATTTTCTTTTAAATTTGAAAATTTTATTAAATATCTTTGCAATAACCATGCAATTTGCGGTTTGTGGCAGAAACAGAAATCCAAGGAGATACCAGAATACTTTTGTTGTGATTTTGAATATATATTGAATCACAATACTGCAACTAAGGAAGTAGCTTTATCAATAGGTATCTTCCATAGGAAAAAAAATATATGATGCCAATTACTTTGGACTTGAGCGTAAATTTTGATTTATGACTTATTTTATATAAACGACATTTTGTTATATTTCGAAATGAAGGCGACATTTCATTCCTGGATGAATTTGATTCTTTTTTACCCGCCCTAGATCGCCTTTGATTTGAGACCATCCTCATTCCACTTAATATAGTTATCAAACATGAACCAACTTTTGGCAGTATTCAAATTTCGATTGTATACTGCTATAGAGGCAGCGATGTGGAAAACGGATAGCGAAACGCTCGTAAGAGATACCGAAAGACCAAAGAATACGTGTTTATCATAGCATTTCCTGAAAAAGTTAGTTTTTATTGTTCTATTATGTTTGCTGGAATGAATTATTCGAAAATCAATTGATTTATTGAACTTATTGAATTTATTAAAATATTCTTATCCTACAATCGCCTGAATATGACCCAGAAAAATACGAACAATAGCTATTTGTATAACAAAGGGAGCAAAGTGATACTTTCCCTTCCGAGGATGAAGTTCACTACCCGACACGCAGCGGAGGGTAGTAATCATTCAAGGGAGAAAAGACACTTTACTCCCATGTTATACATATAATTTGCCGCCTCCCTCTAATAACAAGTGACTAAAAAATTAAATTTAATGAAGAACTGGAACTAGGAAGTAGGTACAGTATAGCATGCTCCTGCTATTGCTTGGTTGTCATGCTCATTGTTCAGAAAAGTGGGTAGGTAACTAGACCAAATACAAAAAATAAACTGACCTCGAGCACAGGAGAAAAATATCTGCTCAGCGGCAATTTTTGGATCTGTAATGACTAAAATTTCCTAAAACTTATATATATATATATATATATATATATATATATATATATATATATATATATATCTGTAATTTATTGAGAAGGGTAGTCTCTTGACTGGACTAGTTGAAAAAACCGTCTAAATTTGGAAAATCCTCATGAAATGAAAATTAACCTTGGGGTTGCAGTCATAAATTGAGTTTGGCCAATTTAATAAAGAGTTTTACTATATCAGGCCAAACTCAATTTATGACTGCAACCCCAAGGTTAATTTTCATTTCATGAGGATTTTCCAAATTTAGACGGTTATATATATATATATATATATATATATATATATATATATATATCTGATTTGGAATATAAAGAAATTGGTAGGTTGTTAATAGATACGTGTATATCATTCATTGAAATATGGAAGCTCATGCTTGGAAAAGTTCTTTCCTTTGTAGTTTTCCAATAGGGAAGGTTGTAACAAGTAAATTGTTACATGTCCTATGAATCATTAAAAGTCTCAAGTCACGACAGTTCATTCTGAAAATCTACAAATATTTGGTAACGTATCTGTAAGACGCATACAAATGCCTACCTTAACGCTCACAAATAAACAACTATTTCGATACTCGTCAATAAACGGCTATCGATCGCAGTTCTGTGACCTCCGTCAATTCTGTCAGAATTTCTGCGTTAAGATGGAAGTAGATATGTTTTCGACCGGAAATTATTTTTTGTGTAGACGGAATTAATAAAACCGGTGAGCACCTTGCTTCACTCTCTTTTTCGACTGGAGGAATTAGAGGCATATTTGCTGTGTGTTTGTGCACTGAGACGCCATTTTTCTGAATGAATATCTGAAGAAACGCTATTTTTTTTGCTGAATAAATATCTGAAGATTGGTTCTTCGTATTCCTAAAGGGACTAATAAAGGTTAGTTCGAATGATTATTCATATCTTTATATTGATTGCCCGTATATAAAATTATTTCCAGGCACTAAATAAGGTTAGTTTTATTACTAAACACATTTTTCTATTTGAGATAGCATCACACAACTTTCTCAGATTTTACCTTACCAAATCCCTTGCTTTTTTGATGTGGTTTTATTTCTTTGAGATTATTTAAGTTAAATTTCAACGCTTCATGTATATGTGTGGTTATTTTCACATGCTTTCAGTCGATCCCAGAGCTTCTGTTTTTACATTCAATAGATATAATATTCAGATTTGTGTAAGCTTTCTAATGTACATGTTATGATCATATTGTGTTAGTCGTAACTATTAAATTTGTGATAATGGGACACAGAGCTCGAGTCGAATGGAGGTGTGTAGAAGTGGTACATTTCTTAAGGCCTATAAAACTTACAGGTCCCTTTTAAGCCGGGGCATATCTGGAAATACAAACATTTTAAGCCGGGGCATATCTGGAAATACAAACATTTTAAGCCGGGGCATATCTGGAAACCATTCCAAGTCACACACATCATTGAAGCTGGGACATCTATAAAACTATTCCAAGTCACACACATCTTTGAAGCTGGGACATCTATGAAACCATTCTAGAATCATCTCTAGAAACATCCAGGAGCACTTTTCGAAAATGAGTCCACAAAACTGTGTACTCCTAGTTTTTTTTTAATTCATATTCATGATATGAAATAAATGTCATATTTTATTTATAGAAATTTTTAATTTTCTCAACTGTTCATTACTGGTGGTGGCGCCCTTAAAAAAATATGAATATTGTAAGGTCTCAACAACGGCAGTGCAATGTCCACCAATAGTGAATAGTTTCCAGTCTAATCCACCTGAAGAGAGTCTCTCCGCTGTTATAGTTTTCTTTTTTTTGAACTCAACGTAACACTAAATTGGCGCCCAACGTGGGAGATAAAACAGTCAACAGCACTGTGTTGAACTGGTGTTGGTGAATTGTTGTTGGCTTCCTGCCCTGAAGCAAAAGCTAAGAATGATTATCCACCACCGAACTCAGATCAGATGATCTTTTCGCTGCCAGATGAAAATGCTGCGCCATCGAAACATCCGATACCACTCGTCCCTGAGTCCAATGTTGAAGCACCACCCCAACCATCACAACACTAACAGAAACCTGTTTAGCTGTCAAAATTCAATCTTTTCGAGGAACTACCTCAGATCTTGAATTTATAAGATTTACTCATAGATCAACACATGTTTCTGGCCGCATCTCTAGATTATCTTGCACTTCTGATGATGAAGAACGAACAAAAAAAAAGCATTTACAGGAAGTTTTAACTTTAGAAGGTGAACTTGATATGAAAGTAATTTCACAACCAGAGGCTCATTCTACACCAAATCATACAGTTTTGGGTGCCTATAGTTTTCCTTTTGTCAAGCCAATTCCTATTCATAAATGGGGTGTTCATTTCACTGGGACCAACGATAAAGAATCTGTAGTGGGATTTTTAGGAAAAGTTGAGTGTTTCCGATGTGCTCGAGGAGTATCAGACTCTGAGATTTTTGCTAGTTCTGCTGAATTGTTCCAAGGTAAAGCTTTTACTTGGTATCTCAATAATAGATATAGATTCAGTTGTTGGGCAGATTTACTTTCCAAACTTAAATCAGATTTTCTTCCCTACAATTATCAAGAAGATCTCTCAGAAGAGATAAAAGGTAGGAAGCAAGGTTCAAGTGAAAGAGTGGCATTATATATTATTGCGATGAATGGACTTTTTAATCGTCTGGATAGTAAGCCAGAAGAAAAAGCAATAGTTCGCATAATTCAGCGTAATCTTCTTCCTTCGTATACTCAACCTTTGGCCTTACTAGACATCGATTCAGTTGACGATCTCACTGACAAGTGTAAGCGTCTCGAGGAGTCCCTTACCTGATCTCATAGACCTCAGTCTTTCCCTGTGAGAAAAACTGGCTTTTTAGAACCTGATCTTAGTGCTCCTAGCACATCAGGGTACCGTTCTCTTTCTTCATCCTCTGAAGTCAGGGAAATATTTCTACAGTGTCCTCCAACATAAAATGTTGGAACTGTAACTTCATGGGACATACTTATAGCTCATGTTCTAGGCCGAAGAAGATGTTTTGTTATGGCTGTGGAAGAGCAGGCGTTACTAAACCAAGATGCCCTAATTGCTCAAAAAACGAAGCAAGCGGTGTTGTGTCCCTGGACAACACAACTGCTTCTCCACAAACATCAGGAAACGAAAGCCAACAAAACAAACCTCAGAAAGGAAAGAAGAAGTCTCAGGACAGCAAGCAAGGATTAAAGAGGGATTTTATTCCTCCAAACAAAAATGCTAAGTTACCTTTTCTTTCTGCAAAAACAACTGAATTAGAGTGGGAAAAATGGCTTGATAATGTTGGTAAATTTTACAAACATTCTATAAGAACACTTGATTTAGCTTCTCTTTTGTTCAAGAAGAGACATGATAATAGACCATATATTAAGATTAAACTCAACAATCATTCAGTATCTGCTTTAATCGACACAGGTTCTGATCTCCCCGTGTTAGGAAGAAATGGTATAAACCTTCTTAGAGATGTTGCTCCTATAAGTGATATTTGTGTTAAGGTGACAACAGCTGATGGACAACTTCAGAATGTCCAAGGTTTTGTTGAAATTGATATTATTATACAGAACGTCTCTAGAAAGGTTAAGTTCTATCTCATTCCTTATGTAGCTCATGATGTGATCCTGGGCATGGATTTTTCTCAAAGCTTTCAATGCTAATATTGACTCTACTGATTTTTCCCTTAATGTCAGCTCATTATCTTTGTTTGGGATCAATACTATACAGGATGTCTCTAAATTATCGGTCATTCAAAAGGAAAAACTTGATCAAGTTAAGAATAATATATTTGGAATAGCTACTTTCAAACTATTTTGAAATATCAAGATTTTCCAATATTCATTAATACTTACTGCGGCGAAACTTTTCCTAGAGATCAATTACCCTAACACCAAACTGATAGTTTTTGCACTCGGCGCGCGTTTCGCTAACAAGGTTAGAATCTTCAGGAGAAGTTTCAACTTTTACACCAAAGGTTCCAATCTCATCGTTTACTTACTGCGTGTTCAAGCTCTTCCGCCGAGGGGTTTTCCAACTTTTTGTACATGAATTCTAAATGAATTGGCGAGAAATACATGGTTTTCATCTCAAGTGTTATTAACCTATCAGGCATGTTCTTCCCCTAGAGCCATTATTAATTTTCACAACTATCATATGTGGGCTGATGAAAACCTACACGCTGTGATTGAAAACCTTTTTCAAGAGAGGTTTTCTGTGAATGTTTGGGTTGGAATTGTAGAGAATTTCCCAATTGGTCCACATTATCTGCCTCATACACTCAATGGTGACCATTACAGACATTTTCCTGAATTCATTTTACCTGGACTCCTAGAAGAGATCCCACTGAGGAGAAGAATTGGAATTTTGTGTATGTATGACAGTGGTCCAGTACACTTCGAATTGGTTGCATGCCAATATTCAGAAGAAAATTATTCCGATCGCTGTATTGGACGTAGGCAACCTTGGCCACCAAATTCACCCGGTATGAATCCACTGGATTTTTTTCTTTGGGGGTACCTAAAACATCAGTATACCAAACTCCAGTTGAAAGGATTCATGCACAATTGTAAGAAACGCTCCCTCTGTTTTTGAGCGTGTCCGTCAGTCTATGGTAAGGCGCATAAACGCATGTATTGAAGTTGGCGGTGGCAGTTGCTCTGACACATCAATTTCAATAATGGTCCTTTTTTGAATTTCTGTTTATTCTTAGGAAATTTATGTTGCTCTGCCCTAGTATTTTGATCATAAAGTTCATAAATATTGAAAGTGTCCAAAATTATTTTGCCGTTATCAACTTTTTGCAAAACATATTTAACCTGAGTCCAGATGGAAAATGTATGGGAGCTCCGTAACATTACATTTTTCTTACAGTAGCAGAAAATAGCTATTTGTGTGATGAGAGCACAAAATGACCCATTGCGTCAGGCGCTTATCTTTGGAGAGCGGCAAAGACACATCGCACATCGTGCGCACTATTGAATGGATTGTACTTGCCCGATTAGTATTAATCTGGATCGATCATTTCGAAGTAAACTCCAAAAACTCTTAAAAAGTTATTTTTATCATCCTGTATCTCGAAAACCAATGCGTTTAGGACAAATGTTTCTATGAACTTTTCGCCTAGAAATTTTCAAAAAAGAATCGCCCTTCAAAGTTTCTCAAATTTCTTTACGTTATGCGATACTGGAAAATGTTTGCATTCATTGTAGTAATTTCATCTCCATGTTGATATTTTTTTACCTATTTTTCATTCGATACGCGAGCTCAGATGGAAGAACAGAGGAAGACATCGTCGGATAGTGAGCCTGCGTAGCCCTTTATTTACCTTGGTAAACAATAAATGAGTTATTATTATTATTATCAATAATATTTTCAGTGTAGTTCCGGAATCGCACGAGTGATTGAAAAACTTCAAGAGAACAAAAAAATGTTAAATGAAACAACATTGATTATTCCTGTCTCATAATATGTCAGTGACAGCGGATTTTTTTTTTCTGAAGGGTTGAAGAAGGCTTGACTGAAAAAAGGAGGACCCTGTGAATTATTTGAGAAACGAATTATTTTATATCGTGCGTACTATTGAATGAATGTACTTGCCCAATTTGAACTGATTATTCTTCGAAAATGTCGAAGTTTACTCTAATCATAGTTTTGGAGATATCACTGGGCCGCAGTAGTAGATAATAAGGACCTGACTAAAAAATCTGGCTCATCCTTTGAAGCGCTCTGGGGCGTCTTACTGATTTTTCGCTGTAGCACATTCATTCCGACTGTAGGGAACACCAAAAAAACCCACAGTGCTACCGGGTCGATTGGTGTATTCAGTCCAGACATCACACCTACCAGGATTGGTATCTAGGCTGCTAACCATTGCCTATCGCATTGAGCCGTCCAGAAATATTCTGCTCCCACCGCAGATTGATCCAACAGTGCAAAAGCCAAATTAAATATGAGGTCGGCGCTTTAAATCGCTTGGCCACACCGACTTTTATTTCAGGAAATAACTCTTCCTGACATCTATTGGCGAGTAGTGATACTATAATTATAGGCAATAACTGTTCCTGGCATCTATTGACGAGTAGAAATACTTTTTATTATTGTTTCTTTCAATTGGGAGCATCTAAATGCTTTACAGACACATTGAGTGGAAGAGCAAAATCTCGTTCCTAGAACAAGCATTTTGAACTCTGCCATTGAATAGGTGCTACTCTTGGATGTGTTCATTATCGCTATGTAACTGCTACCTATTCAATAAAAGCAATAAAAGCAATATTATCATTATTATTATTATTATTATCAACACTAGATCTGAATCTCGAAAACGGCTTCAACGATTCTCATGAAATTTAATATTCAGGGGGTTCTGAGGGCGATAAATACACCTCACTAGTTTTCGATTTCAGAAAACATCGCACTCGTCACTTATTATTCGAATAACCAGTTCATATTTTTTTTATCATGTCGGTAAGTTGAAGTGAAAAAAAATCCAGAAAAAATACCCAGCAAAGCTTGGTCATCCAGGTTCTATTTACTAATTGACTGAAAAATGGGTATTGGTAGCGATTCTTCTTTCAATAAACACAAATGTACACCTTCTGATATGAGAGAATCGGCGAGTAATGATAGCATGGAATTGCTACCTACCTGTTTTCACTGTAAAATCAGTTCTTCAACAAATCCCAAGATTAGAAGTTGGGGAAAAAAATGTGTTCAACTGGTACATAAAAAGCGTTTTCGGGACTCGTAAGATAGCCGAACTCCGCTAAACTCTCTAACTTGCTCCGGAAACATGCATTTCGGCACTAGTTGAACAAATAACTAATCTTTACTTTTCCAACCTATACATAATGTATTAATTTATTTTTGTATTCTTGTTGACTTCCGGCAATAAATATTCATCCCATTTTCCACATAATGTCGACTTTTTCTAAAATATAAGATGAATATGAACCAAAGCGCCTGATATGACTGATTGAATGTTTCGATATAGCTAGACATTTCGCTGCGGCGGTACATATACTAAAATTGGAACGATACAGAGAAGATTAGCATGGCCCCTGCGCAAGGATGACACGCAAAATCGTGAAGGACCAGAAAAATATTCAGAAAACCTCCCTGCAGGGAGCACCCTCTGAAAAGGTAGCTGAGTGAATAAAGGTAACTAACTCTTTCTTAATAAATCCGATAGGCCTATGAGAGTGCCGTGGAAATATCTTAATCCACGGACTCAAGGATATAATGAATTGCATCCGGTCGCAAACAAAAGAAGAGAAACGAAAGAACTGGTTGAAACCGTAAACAATGCCGTTAAGGATGAAATAAGAGACAGATTTGGAAATTATAGAAAAGAGGTCCGGTCTCTGGTCCACCTTTATTTTTATTTGCTCAATAAAAAGCTTAACGTCTCAGGAAACGAAGACGAATGGAAAGAAGGAGAAGGCACACTATAATTTAGTTCCGGAGAGATGTGCTACAAATCCAGGTGGTGTAATCGAGAAAGTTGACTGTTTTCCTGGGTATCGATTTACAGTATACTCGAGATTGGTGTGTTATCAGAATTGGTGCAGGCTACGGTGTTTATCTGAATTAACTTCTCTATTATGGAGTTCAATATTGATTCTGCTCGATTTTGAAACCCGCTGAGAGAGTAGTTCCGTAACTGTATCAAGCATTTTAATTTTAGATGGGTTGAAAAACTAGTAGAAAATATTGAAGGACTCCTCTCGAACGATGTGGAAAAGTACTCAATTTGAAAAATTGCCTCAATTTTTCATATTGTTAAGAGGAAATTTTGCCGATTAGAAGTTACCTCTGCGGTGAAACCCAACCATCAATAGTTTTGAAGGTATATGCCAAAAATACTGTAAAAAAAACTGGAGAGTAATTAGTTCATTAATGTTTGGTAGGGTGACGGATAATAAGAAATCTTTTTCAAGTTCGTAGGTTATGATAATAAAAACACGGACTATCCTGTCAAATTGGTGGTTCTGATTGAAGGTGTTCTCGATGATTTTAGACCAACGCTACTCTCGGAACTGAAGAACATATGAGCACAAAATGACCCATTGCGTCACGCGCTAATCTTTAGAGAGCGGCAATGACATTTTGAGAAATGAATTATTTTGTATCGTGCGTACTATTTAATGGATTGCATTTGCCCAATTGTCTAAATGTTAAAGTCGTTCAGCGATTAAGCGGAATTAGCCCCACCACCATCCCCGGCCATAGTGTTTATATTTTGTACATGGTTTTGAATCTTTTTTGTGAATATTACCTACTTGAGTGAATTGTAAATATTTTTTTTACGTGATTTATACGTGATTCTATTGCATATATTATTCTTATTGTGAATAAATAGAATGGAGTGCACATGTATTTGGTTGTTGAACACATCATACTACATGGTTGTGGTAGAATTTCCTCTCATATTCTTAATTTTTGATTTTGAACTATTTCAATAATCACACCTTTTATAGTATTATAATATTCGACAAAATTCAAACTGAAATATTGGAAATATGTTGAATAAACACTGTTTTGGAAAAAAATCACGAGAATTAATTGAATTCAGTTGAATCAATTGATGAATTATCATTCAGTTACTATCTACTACGAGTTTGAGACTCACACGTTATGCTTTCGTTGACATACAAGGCTTTACTGTCGATGGAGTATTCCACCCAAAAGAATTCACTCTCTTCATTGGTTACCAACGACTCAACTTCCTATTCAAATTACCCAAACCATATGCAACATTGTCTAACATTGACAAGAAGACCTACAGGTACTTGAAAAAACTCATACACGGTATTCCGTACTCATCGAAAAATGTTGACTACTGTTGACTCTACCCTGCAGACGAGCCTTCTACATTAAACTGATTTGATTTTGATCAAAATTCAAGAAATAGGAATGACCTTTCCATTGGTCCGGGATGTATCCCGATTTGATAGATCAGTGCATAAAATGGAAGAAAAAAAATCAGCCAACGTCCACACTTTGCCCAAATCATATCACCCTCAATTTGAAGTATATGTGTTCAGAATATGATGTTGATTCTCTGATACATTGGTTTTCTGATGTGATTTCAGTTCATTGAAAATAATATATTATATTCAATCTTTGTATGTACGTGTTTCATTTCTGAGTTGACATAAATGTGTGAGATAAGGTTCAATGCTGCGTTGCCGGAGCACCACCAACCAAATCATGTGTACCCCAATAGAAAACATTCTATCCTAATCCACACTTACTATCGCATTGGTGGAACAGAGTAACATGTATGACACGCCTGTATCAATTGAAATTAACGCAGTGGATCATTACACGCCCTACAACACAATTGCGTCAGTTGAATGAATAGTAAAGGGAAATGGTTCGATAAATGATCATACCATACACCGTTAATATTAAGTCTCCAGTATAATCGGAAACATATTAAACATATTATCTCGATTGCACCATCCATTTTTTCGATATCCACATAGACCTCCGTTACACAGAACAATTCCGTATCACCGAAGGTGCTGCTTTTATTGAGAGTAGCTTGTCTAGAAATCACTACACCTTCAGACTCATCTCCATAGCGATCGACGTAGGCGTCACAGTCGATACCTTCATCGGAGTCGTATACTTCGGAAGGATCGAATATCAATCCATTGGCGGCTACCTTACTACCCTCCAACTGCTCCCATTGATGATTGTTGATATCACCAGCCGCTAACATATCGAAGTTTTCATTTCTTGCAGCCATATTGCTATTAGGCACTCTTGAAAGTCGTATTCTTCGAGAAAATTGCTGAATGCCTACTTCTGAATTCACAAAATGAACAATATATAATGGTAGTAGCACCCCCACCTAAAATCGACTTTGAAGTATGACCAAGCTCAATGTGACTTTGTCTACCCACATGACACTCGATGTCAGCTATGTAGCAACCCCCACCACTTACCGAATGGTATATATGAGTGAGAGGATGTAATGAGAATATATATTCAATTTCAACAGCTATAGCTTGAATCTACTCTGAACTTGAACTTACAAAATGCCTTTTCCAAAAGAATAGGATGTTGAAGCCAAAATATATGTTTACCCAATGCAGATCCGTGGGAACATAATGTGTTTCAATTGTCAGACTACTCGACACAAAGATGAAATCAATTCATGCAGTGGGCTATGTAATAGTTGTGTATAATTGAATCCCGTTTGGCCTCCAAAGCAGCCAGATTTGGTATCAACCTCAGGAGATGGTCTCCGCCTATGGTCCAAGCGCCGCCACGAGAGAATCGAATGCATGGGTATCTGTCGGAACATTTGTGTGAAATGTTCAATAGTTGAAAATCAACCAACATGGTCACGCTGTATTCAATGTCATGAATACACCACAGACTGTTGGAACAATTTATTTAGTACATGCAGAACTGGTTGGGGGCTATGTGAAAAGGTTGGTGCACTCTTCCCCAATGTTATGATACACTTCCTGAACTGTTGTTGTCTCAACCGTGAGGAGCAGATTGCGAGGAAGAACATTCACAACCATCGCAAATCAGCTTTTGTGGAGTTCGCTGATAAACAATCAACTCTATAACATCTGAACTGATTTTTTGTCATAATGTAAGGAACAATATGCAATTATTCGATGAATAAATTATTAAAAAAAATTGTTTGTATCATCAATCCATAACTGAATAGAAGGTATGCTATATGTATGGAATCAATAATGATTCAAGAATAGGGAAATATGATTTATTTTTATTAACACATGTAAACAGTGTATTGCTATATTTATTACAATCCGTTACATTTTTATACAAAATGTATTAAAATACAGGGTGTTCCATTTGAAATAATGAAGTTGCCCTCAACTCCCGGTATATCGGAAAGAGACCGGAAGTTGAAAATATTTCAGTGGAGAAGGCCATTTTGTAAAATCCACGACCATTTCTGTATCTGTATCTGTAGAGTAGGGAGGGTGAGTATAGACCCACAGCACTTAGGCCACAATATGGCCCATTGTACATCCTCCCAAGGAGTCGCCCTCCTAGGACATTGTCCATCCTGCCTTATCCAGGAAGGAGGACAGGTCACCAGGGGACATCTCCTTAATATCGGCAGGTGTAGGCCAAGACTCACCGAACACACACTCTCTTATCGACGATAGCTCCAGACATTCGCATAAGACATGCCTGACAGTTTCATCTTCCTGTTCACACATCCTGCATAGAGGTGTGTCCACTAGCCCCATAATATGGAGGTGTTTCCTTAGTTGACAGTGTCCAGTCAGAAATCCCACTGTTAAACGTAGGTTCTTCCTGGTCATCGCCAAATATTTATTTGGATCCAGCTTCTCAGGGTCGCCCAGGGTGATCCTGGCAAAACTGCATCCTTTGGTTTCATCCCATCTTTTGAGGGTTTGAGTATGGGTGTAACGTTTGGCTAGTTCCGCAATTGTCGAAGTCGTCAAGCCATGGGTGTCACCTGGTCCCAAAATGTTCATTCCAGCCGCCATCCTGGCCAAAGAGTCAGCAATGCGGTTACCTTTGCTCCTGTCGTGCCCTTTCACCCACCTTAGTACGATATTATTATCTACCGAGGCGTTAGCTAAATCTTGATGGCACTCTAGTGCTAACCCTGAGATAATACGTTGTCTATTCAAGGTTAGTAGGGCTTGTCTACTGTCAGTGTAGATTATTATGTCTTTGCCAGAAATTCCTTTTCTGGTTAGCTCTTTTGTGGCGATTGAGATACCAGCCAGTTCTGTTTGAACCACGCTGGTATTTTTTCCCATTCCCCACTTAATCCTTAGGCTAAGTGATCTAGAGTAAACTCCACATCCTGATCCTTCTTTGGTTTTTGAGCCGTCTGTGTATATGCGTATTGCATTTGCAGCATCCGCCTCAGTGTTCTGTTTTATTTGTATTTTGTAGGGTTTATTAAACACAAACCTGGGTTCAATTGCGTCACTGGCTGCCTGTAGCAGAGGCACCGCAGTGAGTGCCTCCCTCCACAGGCCCCGCCTCAGTTGACCCATTCCTACCTCGGGGTTTACACCAGCCGTGCGCAATCGTAGCATGGCCATTAGCGCAACCTCCTTGACGTGCAGGTCCAGAGGTGTCAGACCAGTAACTAATTCCATCGCTGCGGTTGGTGTTGTTCTCATGGCTCCTGTGATGTTCAGACAAGCCATTCGCTGTAATTGGTATAGTTTTTGGATGGCCGTTGCTTGTAGAGTTTTTGGTCCCCATACAATGGCTCCGTACGTTAGCATAGGTCTTATTATTGCAGTGTAGATCCAGGTGACCACACGGGGCGAGAGGCCCCATGTGCGTCCCACTGTCCTCCGACACTGCTCATAGGCCACATATGCTCTTTTTGCTCTGCTCTGAATGTGCGAGTTCCATGTTAACTTCCTGTCGAGGGTAATACCGAGGTATTTCACCTCTTCAGAGAAGTTTAGTTTGCTTTTGAAGATTTCGGGGGGTTTCAAGCCCGATAAGCTTCTTTTCCTAGTGAAAAGGACCATCTCCGTCTTCTTGGGATTGATCGACAGTGAGCGTTCTTTACACCATGTTTCTATTAATTTGAGACCATCCTGCGCTCTATCGCACAGTGTGTTCACAAATTTGCCGGTCTGCAGAATAACTATGTCATCTGCATATGCAATTGTGTAGAAACCATTACTGTTGAGGCGATTTATCAGGGTATCCAGGACTATGTTCCAAAGAAGGGGTGATAAGACCCCTCCCTGCGGACATCCCCTCATGACCAGTCCTCTCACAGTAATGTCTTCTACATTTATACTTATTGCTCTACTAGAGAGCATCTTGAGTATCCACTCTCCTACTACCAGGGGTATATTCCTGGAGTTAAGTTGCTGGGTGATTGTTGGGAAGGTCGTTTTATCGAACGCTCCTTCGATATCTATGAATATACCCAGGGTGGATTCTTTATTATCCAATGATCTCTCGATTCTGCCAACCACTTGGTGAAGGGCCGAATCAGTGGACCTTCCCGGAGTATATGCATGCTGATATGGATGAAGTGGATTGTGAACTAAGACTTCATCTCTTATAAACCGCTCGCACAGCCTCTCCATTGTTTTCAAAAAGAACGATGTGAGACTAATTGGTCGGAATGCTTTTGGTAAGGTGTAGTCCATCCTTCCTGGTTTGGGTATAAACACCACTCGTACTTCTCTCCACTTAATGGGAACATACCTCAAAGCTAATGAGGCTCTGAATATTCCGACCAGGTGCGGCATGAGAATATCCAGTCCCCATTGTAGTAGGGCTGGTCTTATACCGTCAGGTCCTGGTGCTTCGAAGGGGGAAAAGCCCGATATGGCCCACCTTATCTTGTCCTCATCAATTATAGTGCTAGCAAATTGCCAGTCGTATTGTGAGGGTGTTATTGGTACTTCCGTCCGGTTCGTCGTTCCTGGGAAGACAGAACCTGGGAAGTGAGTTTCCATAAGAATCTCGGCGCTTTCTCGGAGGTTGGCGGCCTTGTCGCCATTTTCCCTCGTCAGGATGCCGATACTCTTATGGTGGTCGCTTGAGAGTGCCTTCTGTAGCCTCGAGACTTGCGGGAAATCTTCGATTGCCTCACAATAGGCTCTCCAGGCTTCTCTTTGCTTTTGTCTGCAGACTTTTTTGAACTCTCTGAGGTTGGCTTTATATATTCCCCAGTCCTCTTCGAGTTTTGATTGTTTTGCTTTGTTAAAGGACGTTCTCGCTGTCTTTCTGAGGTGTTCCAGTTCAGGGCACCACCATTTATTGGTTGTGCCTTCTGTCTGTACCATCCTCATCGGACAGGATTCCTTATAGGCAATGTCTATTTTGTTTTGGATAGATAACGTGTACCTTTCCAATTCTTCACTAATGCCAGGAGTCAGGGCCTCTGTCTCCCGCAGAGCTCCTTTTAAGAGTCGATTGTATAGAGCTACATCCGTCCTCTTCGGGTCGCGGGATTTCACAGTGGTCCTGAGATCCTGGTTTACCGTAAAAGTCAACCAGCGATGGTCTGACATAGAAATATGATCAGACACTTGCCAGTCTTGAATTTTATTTGATATCATGGCTGTCGCCAGCGTAAGATCTATTAATGTTTGGCTACGGGCGTTAATGAATGTCGGCTCCGTGCCTCTATTCAAGATTGCTAGGTCTTTCTTAATTATGTATTCGTAAAGAGACTTACCTCGGGCGTTGATATCCTTGCTGCCCCAGCCCAGGTGGTGAGAGTTTGAGTCGCAGCCCAAAATCAACTCCATTCTCTGGTTTAGGCAGTGGTCCACTAGCACTTCCATCTCTCTTGTGGGTGGTAGAGTGGCTGCATCTGAGGGGAGGTACACCGATGCGAGTATCAACGCCGTATATTTGCCCTTTCCGTCTGGACATTCCACTTTAACCGCAGTTAGGTCTGAGGTGCAGAATTGTGCCATCAGAAAGGCTCTGTATTTCCTGGGAGCGTAAACGGCTGTCCTGGGTTGCTGATTGCTTGGTGAGCTGAAAATTTGGCCAGTCAAGTTACTGAAACCAGTAATTCTGGTCTTATAATTATCCAGGGTTCCTGGATCAAAGCTATTGCATCCTCCAACACATCAAGGTGTTGCCGTAGCCGTCCTGCTGTGTTGGAGGTTGCATTGTATTATTTTTATTTCTTTTTCGACTTCCTTGCCCATTGCGAGGTCGTTCGGGTTGAGGCTCTATTCTAGGTCCATCTGCTCCTCCGGTAGGGAAGCGACGGCCTCCACGACCATTTTTATATATATATATATATATATATATATATATATATATATACATATATATAGTGTATAGTATATAGTGGTAATGATTTTTCATTTATAAAATTTTTCCAATTTTATAAATGAAAAATCATTACCACCAGGATATATTTTGATCAGTCTAGATGTAATTTCACTTCTCAGCAATATAACTATGAATCTAATCAATCTATCATCAAAAGGTGGAATGATATAGATAAAAAATGTTCAATTAACCAAAAAAAATTTATTGAAATAATTAATTTCATTTTCAATTCAAGTTATTTCTCTTTTGAAGGTAAATACTACAAACAAATTCTTGGTACACCAATGGCTACTATTTCTCCTATTCTAGCACAATATGTAATGGATGAGCTTTTGGAAAATACACTTCCTAAACTAAGTTTTGAAATTCCTTTTCTGAAGAAATACGTTGACGATATCATTTGTGCAATACCTTTTGACAAATCTCATGAAATTCTTGATGTCGTATAATCGAAAGCTACAATTCACTATCGAAATCGAAAATAATAACACCCTACCTTTTCTTGATACAAGAGTTATCCGTAGAACTGATAATTCCTTGATCACTGATTGGTATATCAAACCTACTAACTCAGGAAGATATATCAATTACTACTCTTTTCATAAAAAAACAATTAATTTGATAATCTGTTTAAAGAAAAGAATAGAAAAATTAGTACACCCTTCTCTCAAACAAAAAAAATCTCAGACTCCTCAGAGACATATCAATTGAAAACTCTTATCCTAAAAAACTTCTTGATAAAATAATTTTCAATACTGGCAGTAATACAGATTCTGATATAATCAACAAAATGTATGTAATGACCATTCAACTATCACTTTTTCTTATAAATCTATACCTAATTTTGGAAATTTATCTTCAAATATCGTAAAACTTTTCCATAATTAACAAAATATCAAAATATGCCAAAAAAATATCAAAACAATAAAGAACTTGAATACTGAATTGAAAGATAAAACTGACACTACAGAAAAGTCAAATGTAATTTATAACATTCCTTGCAGCAATTGTGACCTAAATTATATTGGAACAACGTCTAGAATTCTTAATGACAGAATAACATCTCATAAAAGTGATATAAAACTCAATAAGAAATTATGTGCATTAGCACAACACTCTATAGAAACAGGACATAAACCAAATCACCCCAATACTAAAATTTTACGTACAAAAAAAATTCCAAACGAATTTTTCTTGAAATGATCGAAATAAATGAATCTTCAAATTGTATGATTAAAAGAAATGACATTGATAACCTTAGCAACATATACAGTAACTTACTGGAACTACATCAAGAACGTAATAATTAAAATCTTCTCAATCAAAACATATCTTTGTAGAATTATTGATCAAATCATCATAGACGTGAAAAATGACATAAATGTGAAGGTATGACATTTGTCAAAAAACAATTTTAAAAACATGTATACATATTTTTTATCAATTTATATTTGATTCAATATTTCTACACCATTTTTACTGTAAGTATAGTTAATAATGTTGATGAAAGAGGGAAAAAAAAACAATAAATCATAGGCCCTGAAGAAGCTTCACAATAGAAGCGGAAGCTGTCAGTTACGTATTTAGTATTTTCATGATTCTGGTGATTTAATTAACAAAGTTATCAAAAAATGCTTCTTGGTGACGTTTCGGAGGATAGTCTGCATCTTTCAAATACGGAACAGCATTGAAAAAATTGTTTATAATATCCCTGTGTATATGGCAATGTTGATACTGGCGAAAAATTAAGGCCATTGAGAATGAGAACATATGAACAACTTGGGAGACAGGAAAAAGATAAGTCAAAATTAGCTGAACACATTATCAATAAATGGTCGAGTGGAATAACATAAATTTACTCACGACAGAACATAATCAGGGCTATTCACTAAGTAAAGTGGTTATCGCAGTTGCTAACCGTCGCGTCGCGGCGTCGTAGCAACTCTGATAATAACTTGCCATAATTACGGTGGTAAGCTGTTTTTCCTTATCTAAAGCAGTTGCCTGTGAACCACTACTCACAGCAACTGGTCATTATAGTAGCAACTCAACTTGAAAAGTGAATACCAATTTCGCGCTTAGCAACTGACCTTGAACATCTATCCATATCAACTCTGCTTAGTGAATAGCCCTGAATGAAACAAAAAACTCAAAGAGGCTACTTGCAATTTGTATAACGGAAATGAAGGACTTACTACTAGTTCAATGAGTATAGATCAATGTTGGATGCCTCTTCTGCAAAGGTAAGTTGAACTCGTGAGATTCAATTTCAAATAGGTTGTATCAAAATAAACCCTTGGTCAATGAGTCATGCCAGTGTCACATTTTGACACTTCCTGCGTACCAAAATCGCTATTTCATTGAAAATTTTCCAAACAGGCTTGAAAAAGGTGGTAGACTAGCTTCCGAAAGTTCGACAAGGGGAAGTATACGCATTCTGCTAATTAATCTTTTAATTCATGAAAATGCGATACGTAACTGGCAAAATAGTCACTCAATGTTGCATCTTTTCAATATTGTAATAACCTATCGGGGCAAATAAGATATTATGCAAACTTGATGTTTTTTTTTCCAGAGGAGAGAAAAACCAAAAAAGTATTCCAGAACACTTATTGTATATACCTATTATATTTGAAGTACAGCTTTCTCGTGAGAGTCACGGTAATGAAACAAGAATGAATCTTAGTTCAGAATGTTCTATGAATGAGAGACACCTGCTCTACCCACAGTTTTGAAAGCTTCCAAGTGAAGTCTGGTTACTTAATTAGCCGCTTTACCTGCATAATGTATCGGTGAAATATGGGGAAAGATCCTCAATAATTTAGGAACTTCTTGTGAAGTGAATTACTTTCTTTAACGTATGGAACAAACTTTTGTGTCATATATGTACAGGGAACAGGAAACTGTCAATCGTGAGAACTTCTGGAAAAAAAAATTCCACCCAAGTGTGAACCAAGATAATTTTCCTATCGACAGCTACCTTCTACGCCTTCGAACAAGGACAATCCTGGAGGACAGAAATTGTGATTTCTTCTGCTGCCGAATCAGGACACAACCATAGAGGCAACGATTTTAATTTACTTGCAGAAAAACGTCAACCTCGATATTGGGATTTCTAGAGAAGCGATACGCCCTCTGGATAGCTGAAGCTTTGGTCGAAGTGGCGCTTCGATGTTATTTAGAAGTTTTTTCATATGCAGATTTACCCGAAAAGAAAGCCAATGAAGTGAGCGAGTCTGTGAGCGAAGAATCGCCAACAAGACGGATTGCCTCTCTCTGCATAGAATCAAGAAGCTCAATGAATGTTTTGGTGCCGAGCTCCATACGTGAGAACTATATTCCAAGACAGGTCGTATCTAAGCCTAGTAGGTCATTAGAAGCTGACGAAAAGTGAAGTCCAAGTTTCTGGTAAGCACCTTTAGTGATCGATATCACATGGTTTTCCCATGAGAGATCATTACTGATCATAATTCCTAGCATCGAGATACTTGACTCTGAATGATAACTAGTAATGTGAACATGGAATCTGGAAAAACAACAAAAACGATAATGATCGCATAGCAAATAGGTACTTACGGATTTTGATTTTTCAGCAATGTCCAAGTCCTAACCTCGATTAAGAATAGTTTTCAAAGTGGTAAAAATCAGTTGAGAATTTCTACGAAGTGGCCCTGCGATCTTTACAATCCCAATAGGAATATCAGTTACGAAACTTTGAAAATGTTTGTCATTTTCAAGCCACACAAAGCACCTATTTCTCCGAAATAACATGGAAGATGCAAATTTTCGAGTAATATTGAATCAAATTTGCAAGCTGTGACTTTACTGCCTGAGTAGAAATAGTAGATTAACTACCAAGGCGGAAAGAGCATCGTTTATATTGGGGGTAAACTATTTTTCACCGTAGTCTAGACACGCCCCATATGTTCCACGTGGATTGCTAGTAAAAGGGAACAATAGGTTAACTGAATTATCAGCGGCACCCATTTCGACAGCAACTGGCCCTGAGCAAGACCGACGTCAAAAAGAGTAGAGTTGGATTTATAGATTCAAACGCTACGGTTGCAGCTGCCGTAGCAGTTGGGAAATTGTATGTGTATTTCCACGTTGGCGTAGAATTCGATAAGAACATAAGATTGGAAACTTGACAGGTGGAAAGTCAGTTTATCGATGTTGAATATTTGAATATATGTGAAAAGAAAAATATGGATGATTTTTATATGAGATCCCGATGATTAAAACGATCAAAAACCCCACTCATTTGTTTTTTTCACGCAGAAACACAGAATTGCAAATGTCATCCTCATGAATATGGTGATTTATGTCTTTCATTTGCTGCCGCTAGAGATAAAAGTTGGCCATCTTCGGGGGGCAGCGACAATGGCTGGGGCAGCTGCTACGAATCCATAAACTTACACATTCTCTAGCATACATTAAGTTTCGTACAGCGGCAGCCGGCTGCGTCTGAATCTATGAATCTATATGTTGTGGCTGAAAAAATGGTTGATGAATTGTCAATGTTTTATTCCTAGAAACTGGTGTGAGGTCGTTGTTATAAAAGAGGTTGGAGGTTTCCGAAGATTCGAGATATTTTCTGAAATAAAAAACTTCACAAAGAAAAAAGTGAATTGGAGAGTATAAACAATTGAAATTGAGGTCTAAAGCTCTCAGCACATCGCCTAAATGGTAATGAAATCAATGATTTGATAAATGAATATAATAAAATTGCAACAGACTCGAAGAATTTTTGAAAGTTTGGTAGGCAGTGGGAAATTATTGAAAAAACTGCCCACCAAAGTGGAAGGTCTTGAATCATGTAGTCTTGGTAGATTATCGTTAGGCCAAATGATTCCTGAAACTAATGGGGAATCCCATTTTCACAATCCTATCCTTGTGATGGAGAGTACTCACGAATACCGTGGGTTCACTAACAACGTGTACACATCCTAGTATCCAAGAATGTATATCAGTTAGCATAACCTAAAAACGAAAATCAATAATCGGAGAATTCACCTTATTTTGCAAGACTTGACGAAGATGCTACGAAATAAACACGTGCATGCTGGGCATTGACATTATCACCTAATAAACTCATGGCAGTTCTCCACAAAGCACGATGCTGAATACTTTAGAGGATGAAACGATATGCAGCTTGAAAAAATGCTGTGAAGGACAAAGTGACAATTTTATACTCATTACTATATCCTTCTCAACCTGTCTTTATATGCTATATCAAGTAATAAATTAATTCAATTATGAAATGCATGAGTTTTGGGTCTTTATAATTAATAAGTACACTGTTTTATGCAGTTGGTAACTGAGAAACATAATAATGAACTAGTATGATATCAAAACTTTTTCATTGACTAGGAAGAAGCTTTACCAAACAAATTCCTGGGTGATTTCGGTTTTGTTAGTAGGGGTCTTCATATAATTTTTGGTATTGACGGTTTGTCTGCAGACATTAGCAAAGGCGATGCAGTAATATTCAAAATGATCTTCCTTGATGTAGTTCGCACACGGAGAGAGATCACGAGAGTGTTTTGGTATTCCTAGTGCTAGAATAGAAGACGGATGCAAAAACAAAGCCGTATTATGAACACATTTCGACATACACTGTGAAAGATATGTAGATATAGACATAAAGAATATAAGATCATAGACTCAAGAAACACTAAGAGGTGATAGTGTTAGATTATGTAATTCTTGCATTTTTTTTACCTTAATTATACGGGGAGACATCAAAATCATCCTACAGAGTGAAATTCAGTTATTTCTGAGGTTAGAAATTCTATATTTGAAATTAGAGTAGGAATCATTGTGGCCTAAATTTTCAAAAAAGAAACAGTTGCCACTCACTTCCGGTTTTGCAACAAGTGAACCCGAGTCGAAAGTTCCAAACGAAACTCTAAATAGTTTTCCGTTTTTCCAAAATTCAATATAGCGGCACTGTGACATTATCAACGAATTGTTGCCAAACGACTTGAAGAGACTATTCTTACACTTAACCCGTACCATGGAATATCACAGCTTCCAAATACAATTTTTTTTCAGTGGAACAGAAAAAACAAAGGTGTAGTATAATCACCATTTTTCACTAAGAAATTATGTATACTTCTAGTTATGGTAGTTTGAAAGGGAATTCCATAAAAAATGTGTGAATTGTTCAAAAATTTTAAATTTCTGAAGTTTTCGTCTACAGCTGAGCAAATTTGATACCCCTATTTCTCACTTGATCGAGTTATTTTGCGATAGTTTCAACGATAACAACAATATACTGCGGTCATATTGATTTTATGCAAAATCTAGTGTTATATCGTTGAACAGAGAATTCAATGTTCTTTTGATGTTTTTAGAAGACCGGAAGTGAGTCGCAATCGTTTTTTGAATATATTGTCCTCGGTGAATCCCTTCTGTAATAACATTCATTTCCTTGCCACCCGAAGTGGCGAGTCGAAGAGAACGATAATAGTAGTTAGTAAAACAAAGCTGGATATGGTCAACATCCATTCGAGTTGTACAGTTGATTTCTTTTTTGACCAGGTAAATATTTCAGCACTCTCTCAACCATTATATTGATAATCAATTTTAGATATAGGGTCTTCTTTTAGTAGTGATGATGCAAATTGATTTAGTTATGTCGAATTGAATGAAAGTAAAGAAGAAGGCAGTTTTGGTGAGATTCGAACCCATAACTACCAAGTGGAACGTCTCAGAGGGCCAATGCTCTAACCACTGGGCTACTTGGACTGTAAAATTTTAGTTTATTATTGTGATGAAGAGAAGTTAGTCCTTCAATTCTACAAAAAAATCAATTGTGGCAATTCAAACTTGACTCAATAAACTAGAAAAAATTTCAGATATAAGTACATTTATCTATGCTCGAATGAAACAACTTCGTTTTCGTAGGTAGACGTATTAGAATTGTGATATTTCTATAAGGTTGTCCCTGGTAACCGAGTATTTCGTTCTCTGTGATTGGTGAAATTCTTATCCCACCTTGTGTGGATATGAAATCATATCCATTCAGTTGACTGAAATCGCCCACTTAACCGTTTAGTAAACCATAAATAAATCAGCATATTTACGGGTGGGGGTGGAAAAAAGAGAAAAGGTTCCATTTTTAAGTTCTTCGAATGTGCATAACAAGCATGGATTAGTATCTGCCACCTCTTTTCCTCTGATTGAAGGGGAACAGTGGCAAGTTGCCTTATCTTCAGAATTATTTGATTGTTGAATGGTGATGGTTGGGAGTTCCATTGTCTATATTATTAACTTTATTGAAACCTATTGCTGAGAACGAAAGGTTAATAATACAAATCAAGTAAGGAAATCAAATCCAATGTATTGTATTCGATTTTTGGTGAATAGTAGTAGTATTAGTTGATATCATTTATAGTATTACTATACCAAACGCCATTGACTTTGACTGATGTTCTTCAGCCATTAGATATTGTTACTAACTCCTTGTACCATTCCTCGGAAGCAGTCTGGTTATACGCGGAGCCGTTTATTACGAAACGTGGCAAAATCATACCTGGATACGTCAGAGAAATTTTCGAGAAGAACGGGATCTGGTGAATGTTTTTAGTTAAAGCTATTCTATTCTCAAATTTGATGCGATTTCTTCATCACACTCACAAATATATTGGCGGGGTTCCTTCGGAAAGATCAATTTTACAACAATTGTTTGAATCCGCAATCTGCGGTGAATTGAAACGCTATTATATTTTGTTGTATCAATCGCTGTTTAAACATACTTTCAGTATTGCATTGCTTTTTCGCGCTATACTATAATCATTGGAATTAGGGGTTTCCGGCAACTTACTTATAATACTCACTTATAATAACGAACAATGCGTAAAAAAAACTCAAGTTCGCGAACGCTGACTATTAACTGGGGTTGGATAAACGAACGTGGAGGTTGGTGATCCTTTTTCCGAAAACTCGTATTGATAATCATATTTTTGTCTTGTGAGACAGAGACTGAAGGGAACATTTCTGTTATTCATGAAACCAAAAATATTTTACTCATAAATATAATCTTTTCCATACTTGAACACCAGGGAAAAACTCGCCGTCAGTCAACAATGCTTCTATGTTCTGGGCTCGAACGTCCCTTATACTGATCCAAAGCACATATTTCCATGAATAGAACAAAGAGTATTTTATATCAGATGATGATGGTTGATATCTAGGAATACTTTCGAGTTCTTTTATGAATGTATTGTGTGCGTATGTGTGTTATTATCTTATGTTTCACCTACTAGTACTTATGTTCAATTTATTTTTTTCTACTTTGACTTGCCCAGCTTATCTATATATGAACCAATGGAAATATATTTCATTCATTCTTCTATACCTACGCCTGAGCTTTCACGAGGCGTAATTTTTGACATTTGTTCTTTATGCATAATCAATTGATTCAGTATTATGCAAATGATTCCAAACAGCAACACTGAATTCAGTAACACCTACAGTGCGTTTTACAAATCATCCGACAAACTTTGACCACATATACTTCGTTACACTACAAGTTGAACACAAAAAAATTTAATGAAATTTCAACAAAAAAGATATATATATATATATATATATATATATATATATATATATATACTAGATTTGGAAGTTCTCAGGTATGCGGTCTGTTTACTAATAAAACTCATTTGTTCTTGATCTCAATATTTCGCTTATGTCTATTAGCTTCATCAGGAGAAAAGCTACAAAGAATGTGAAGCTGATGAAGCTAATGAACATTAGCGAAATATTGAGACCAAGAACAAATGAGTTTTATTAGTAAATAGACCGCATACCTGAGAACTTCCAAATCTAGTTTATAGAGTACGGTCGAGAATACATCACAAATATATATATATATATATATATATATATATATATATATATATATATATATATATATCTTGTTATATGAACTTATTAAAGTAGTAGAATTTTTTCTTTAACATTTTTGAATACAAGTTTCATGAAATTTTCGTCAATGCTAATGATCATTTGAGAAAAGGGGCTAGTTTATTTCATTCGTGTAGCTGATCTTCAATAAATAATGAAAAATTCGATTACCGTTTGAGAAACAGTTTCAGTGCAATGAGATTATATCCAGAATTATATAAAAAAAGTAATCATCTCAGGCGATAAATGCATTTATATTTGCGGATCTCATGGATATAATTTCAAAAAAAAAATACAGAATACAAATGAATTCACCAAATTCAACTACTCCAATCTAGGATCACTCGTTATGAAGCAGCAATTTTCAAAGCCCGGGCTTTTTCCCAACAAAAATAATCGGTAACAAAGCACCGAAAGAAATTTTTATCGTCTTTCCATTAACTTTGGACTCCCGATAGACAATTTACCGCTGTCGTCAAATAAAATACCGTCGACGGAGCTGCAACTGCACCCTCCGAAGAAATTTCGAATGGAGAAAGCCCTAATAGAAAACATTTCGGAATTGACCCCGAACGTATCCGTTTAAGCGCGTTTGATACTCTCCGGTCAATATCCAATCTCTGGGCGAGCGCCTCAATTCCAGAGGATTTTCCTTTAAAGTGACCCTTAATCATGTGGCTTGGTCCTCGGGGCGGTTTGCGCGACTCAGGAATATGGCTCCTTATTTGATTACCCAGCCAGATTACCTTACAGGAGGTATGCTGATAGGTTCACGGACACACGGGTAATTGGTTCAAATGACGACGGCAAAATCAGAACAGGATTTTTCATATCTATTTGTTAGTTGCCTTTGAATATGATCATTTTCCTCAAAATTACTTTTGAACATTTCATCGGCGAGGCCCACGTATCATCTGGGTAACTATTGAAAATAATATCTATTTTTAACAAAGTTACCTTTTAGTAGCACTGGACAGTTATTTTGCAAAAATTTTTCTTATATATTTTTCTTATATAGTTTTGATCCTAAAAAACACCATAGACGAAATAACCCCTTTATGCAATGAATTTTTTTAATTGTATGGACCATTGTCTTGACAGAAAAGGTTATGCAAATTGTGTTTTAACTATCTGTTATTCGTTGATTCGTTCTGTTCTTCTTTTACACTTTTTTGTCTTCAGCGAATGGAAGTTTGAAAAAATCATTTTCAACTCTGAAAAATGAGTTCTAAAAGAAAAGAGTGTTTTTAATTTGTCGGCTCCCAATCTTTATTTCCTGTTCGTCTTCAGACGAACAATCATGTAAATTACTCATCAAAGTTTCGCACACTGCTTGCCAAAATACTATGATTTGAGCCCATAATCACTTTTTGCCTTTAGTCCAGTCTATGACCATTTTCCCGTGTATTTATCCCATACAGCACCGAATCGCATGAAAATTTTGACTCAGGATCTACATACACTCTTTTTCAAAATCTACCCTGTGCCGAGGGTTGCTTTCTTCTTGGGGGTGGATGCCACCCCTTCTTGGGGGTGAATTTTTTTTAACAGAAATAAGCGCGGAAATCAATAGATTGACTAATTCTAGGCACTTTTTGTTCCATGTAGTTTTTCCTGAAAAGCAATACTTTTCGACTTATTCGCGAGTGAAATTGTCGGTTTTCAGGCAAAAAAACACGTTTTCAGATCCTTTTTCGCGAAAAACTGGAAAATAATGCATCTAATCGGAAAACCTGCAGAGAGCAGAATTATAGCTTTTGAAAAAACAAAGGCGATTGTTTATTTGTGATGTATGCAAACCTCCTACAAACTGAATAATTGCTTGTTGAAAGTTGATTGGTATTTTCAAACGCCAAAATGGAAAGTTTCTACGCACAATAACCAAAAACCAATGCATTTTTCGGGAAAAACTAATTGGATATTTTTTGAAGTCCTTAAAAAATCCTTCATTTCTGTTATTTTCAAAAGTTTCTAGCATCAAAACTGACCGGGGTATGAAGGAAATAATGTTGAATCCTATTTTTTCGTTGAAAAAAATTTGGGAATAACTCATCCTCTCGTCCCCCCCTTTGAAAAAAATCGTTTTCTAGTGGAACTATATGTATATATACATATATAATATATACACAGTTCCACTAGGCCTAAAATATAGTTACTATGTGTATTCTTCAATATACTAATGTACATACTCTAATTTCTACAAAAATTGTTTTTGTTTTTTTTCCCATAACTCGCTTATCTTCAAGCAATCAAATCCACCAAAAAAGAATTTTGTAGCTTTTTTCAAGAGCTATAAGCTCATTCACATTACTTTTTGTTTCAGATTATATTTTTCAAAAGGTTCATGCTGAAAAGGCTCAAGAAAGGAACTTTGCGCGAACCCTCACAATATTTAACCGAGCATATTTTACTCTATTTTCATCCAGCAGAAAAAATGAAACACCGAAAATTTCAGAGAGAAATAGCCTTCAATTTCGTACTCCGGAAAATTTTGCATGTGATCAATACTTTTCGAGTTATTTCGAAAATTTTCGCTGAATTACGTATATGATATTTTCTCTTCGTTCTCAATTTTTCCCAAAACTACGTACTTTCAATTGATGAAAAACTCAGAACTCATTGAAAGAACAAGAATGAAGTGAATTATAGAGTAACAACGATTTTTTTCAAAGGGGGAGAAGAGAGGATAACATAAGCTCTTTGGATTGTAAACAGTACATATTCTTGGAGCACTCTACATTCATTTGATAAATCTAATTTATTTTTATGGTCTGCTTCCACTCATATTTTCTTCATCATTCTGCTGATGTGAGAGTGTCTTCCGGTTTTTGTTTCAGTGCAGGCTTAGAATAACAGTTTTTTTCCGATCGGAATTTTCCATGATAAAAAGTAAATCAGTCAACTACGAATCTTTCACTACAGTGGCGTTGCCTCCGTAAAAAACAACGAACCTCATGAAAATCGAACGAAAGCCCAACTCCTTATAATGAGAAGAGGGAACACTGCCCAAAATAATTATGTGGGTGGCTTGATGGAGTAATCGATGAACCCCGAGGATTGTTTCAGGACGCTAGAGTTTGTATCAGTACAAAAGTTTCCATGGCGTGTCCTCGGTTGATATGGTTCATTTTAATGAGTAACTTCGTCTATTGTTATTCATTAAAAGTTTCACCATTAACGTACAGGGTGGGCGGTCCATTTGAACAGGGAAATATCTCTGAGGAAAAGGTTATGGAAATCCGAACTCAAGGATACGTTCACAGCTTCTGTATATCTTTGAAATAACCACGGGATTCGAACTGGCCTGCAAGTGTTCCCGTTCCAATAATTGACAGTTAAGTTCGGCACAAGTATCACCAAATACATATACGGCAAGCAGGAAATCCTACTTGAGGAAACTATCGAATAGTGGAAATCGTTAGATACTTCAAAGATGATTTCATTATAGCCAGGCTTCGAGTACCCTCATCGACTATTTAGCGAAATGTTTGCCTTTTTGTTGTACGAGAATGGAGCGAACTGGGCTTGCTGTTGTTTGCCTCGTATGAAGTAGTATGAGTAGTTGTTTCCAAATAGATGTTGGCCCGTCAACTCACTGCAAAGAGACTGAGACTGGCCTCAAAATATTGTCCAAAGGTAAATTGTATTTAGTTAACCCTCAGGTATCCTTACCGACTATCTCGTGTTTCTAAAGATTGACGTTCGTAGCTTGACGTCAGCTGGAGTAATCCACTTTGAATTTATTGTTTTCAAACTTAGTCCTTATAAAGCTAGGGTACCCTGGTCAGATATTTTTCTTCTCCATCGTTTTGAGGGATGATTCCTTTAAAAGTGAGAGATACACTTGAAGAAAGATGATTGCTTGATTTCTGAGATGAAGAAGGTTTCGCTGTATTCTAGATGGATTTACTTATGTCATTGAATAGTAGGATTGTATACGGGGTGAAAGCAGAAGTGACTGACAACAATTTGAGCCCACCAGAAATACCAGGTATTCTGAAAAGTTGAAGTAGATATGGCGCTAGATAGGTTGGGAGTGACTGAGTTACTTCAGCTGTAATTTGTCATTGTTTCCATAGGGTATGGTGTGAAAGAAAGCAGGAACTAACCGTTACTCACTGTAAGTTTTTGACAGCAGTTACCCGAAACAATAATAATCACTGGCAACTTTCGAAACACACCAGAACAAAAAATGACAGCAGTCGATAACCGACCAATATTTGCCGGTGACTTGGATGACATTTGGTTAACCAATTTTCATTGAAGCGTATCTTACCACTTTTTCAGAACTGAGGCAGCAGCGGATAGTTATAGACTAGTAAAAAAGTTTTTGGTTACTTCCGGACCTTCTCCAGAGGTAATACTTATGTATAAATTGACGCATTTTCTCTGCCGGATTCAGTCAAATTTTTGTATCTGAAATTTGAAATATTGATAACTGTGACATAATTCCGTAGAAAATAATTGCGGAATTTCTGTACATGAGTATAAGGCTCAAAGAGGAGATTGATATGGTTGCGCTTGTTTTCTTCACATCCTCTTTCGTTAATAAATTTCCTGATGTTGATTTTTACTATAGATACGTTCCGTTCCTGTGCCATACACTTTCCGTGAAATTTGCTAAACAACTTAAAGAAAAATGTTCCTTTGGATAAATAACAAACGGTCCCAAGATTTGCAAAGGGCCTCGAAACTGCTGAGATTGGCACTGCACTGATTCACCAGAGATTAGTGGATATAGCCTCGAAACATGTTTTTCGACAATCAATCAGGCTTGATGCCTATGAATTTGGAATATACTTCACCTTTGGTGGGAATCAACCATTTGAGGTTGATTCTGACAATATGTAAGTTGATTAATTTGTTTCTGTCCATTATTATTGGCTGTATGAAAGAAAGTAGGTTTAACCAATTATACTTTGTTATAGAAGAATATTGATAGTCCTGTCTATGACCATTTTCCCATGTATTTATCCCATACAGCACCGATTCGCATGACCATTTGGATTCAGGATCTACATACACTCGTTTTCAAAATCTACCCTGTGCCGAGGGTTGCTTTCTCCCTGGGGGTGGATGCCACCCCTTCTTGGGGCTGAAAAATTTTTTATTGGAAATAAGTGCGGAAATCGATAGATTGACTGATTCTAAGCACTTTTTGTTCAATGAAGTTTTTTCTGAAAAGCAATACTTTTCGACTTATTCGCGAGTGAAATTGTCGGTTTCCAGGCAAAAAAAACACGTTTTCAGATCCTTTTTCGCGAATAACTGGAAAATAAGGCATCTAATCGAAAAACCTGCAGAGGGCAAAATTATAGCTTTTGAAAAAACAAAGGCGATTGTTTATTTGTGATGTATGCAAACCGACTACAAACTGAATAATTGCTTGTTGAAAGTTGATTGGTATTTTCAAACGCCAAAATGGAAAGTTTCTACGTACAATAACCAAAAAACAATGCATTTTTCGGCAAAAACTAATTCGACCTTTTCTGAAGTCCTTCAAAAATCCTTCATTTCTGTTATTTATAAAAGTTTCTGGCATCAAAACTGACTGAGGTATGAAGGAAATAATGTTGAATCCTATTTTTCCCTTGAAAAAAAAAATGTGAATCACTCATCCTCTCTTTCCCACCTTTTTGGAAAAAATCGTTGCCTAATGGAACTATATGTATATATACATGATATACATATAGTTCCACTAGGCCTAAAATATAGTTACTATGTGTATTCTTCAATATACTAATGTACACACTCTAATTTCTACAAAAATTGTTTTTGGTTTTTTCCCATAACTCGCTTAGTCTTCAAGCAATCAAATCCACCAAAGGAGTATTTTGTAGCTTTTTTCATGAGCTATAAGCTCATTCACATCATTTTTTGTTTCAGATTATATTTTTGAAAAGGTTCATGCTGAAAGGGCTCAAAAAAGGTACTTTGCGCGAACCCTCACAATATTTAACTGGCCATATCTTCCCTATTTTCATCCTGCAGAAAAAAATGAAACACCGAAATTTTCAGAGAAGAATAGCCTTCAATTTTGTACTCCAAAAATTTTGCATGTGATCAATAGTTTTCGAGTTATTTCGAAGAAATGGTGAGTTTTCGCTGACTTACGTATATGATTTTTTCTCTTCAATCTCAATTTTTTCCAAAACTACGTACTTTCGATTGATGAAAAACTCAGAACTCATTGAAAGAACATGAATGAAGTGAATCATGAAGTAACAACAATTTTTTTCAAAGGGGGGAGAAGAGAGGATGAATTATTCACAATTTTTTTTCAACGAAAAAATAGGATTCAACATTATTTCCTTCATACCTCGGTCAGTTTTGATGCTAGAAACTTTTATAAATAACAAAAATGAAGGATTTTCGAAGGACTTCAGAAAAGGTTCAATAAGTTTTTCCCGAAAAATGCATTGGTTTTTGGTTAATGTACGTAGAAACTTTTCATTTTGGCGTTTGAAAATACCAATCAACTTTCAACAAGCAATTATTCAGTTTGTAGTGGGTTTGCATACATCAAAAATGAACAATCGCCTTTGTTTTTTCAAAAGCTTTGATTTTGCTCTCTGCAGGTTTTTCGATTAGATGCATTATTTTCCAGTTATTCGCGAAAAAGGACCTGAAAACGTGTTTTTTTTGCCTGAAAACCGACAATTTCACTCGCGAATAAGTCGAAAAGTATTGCTTTTCAGAAAAAACTTCATTGCACAAAAAGTGCTTATAATTAGTCAAATTATTGATTTCCGCACTTATTTCCAATAAAAAATTTTTCAGCCCCAAGAAGGGGTGGGTGGCATCCACCCCCAGGGAGAAAGCAACCCTCGGCACGGGGTAGATTTTGGAATAGAGAGTAAGTAGAACCTATATCCAAATTTTCATACGAATCGGTGCTGTATGGGATAAATACACAGTTTACACTTTTTTCACCGTCATAGACTGGAGTATGAGAAAGTATCGTATCCCCATCCACTTATGTGATATTTTCTTCAACATTTTTTTTCTATTAGTAACTTAGGTATTTTTGTGGAGAGAATGAAGTTTGATGAATTATTATTCTTTTTTCTTCTCCGAATCAAGAAATATAAATTACAACTTCTATGAGAGAAGTAAAATAAAAAAAAATAACAACACTTTCTAGATGGATTTTTCTTTCTTTTTGTGAATGAATCAAATGTCTTTGAACGATATACACGTACCTATAAACTGAGAGTGTTTGTAATCGTTTTTAATTTTACTTTTTTCATAGAAGTTGTGATTTCTATTTTTGATTCGGACAAGGAAAAACCCAAATAATAATACATTTTTTTCATTCGAGAATTGAAGCATTTTTCATTTCTTCTTCAGAAAAGCATCCTCAATTGACTGTCTTCTGGATTACATATCGATACAGTTGATATATTATTACTCTCTGTTTCAATGAATAGGCCAAGAGCCAGAGCAAAAAAAGTAGGTTCATAATGCAATCTTCTACAGAATTGATTTTCTTGTTGGAAAATGTTTGGGGGTGTCCCCTGAATATGAATTCAACTTGGCGGGACAGGGGGGGTTGAGCTTCAGCCGCCATCTTGGAAAACACGTTTTATCAAATATCTCGTGAACCGTGCATCGTACGACAAAAACAGTAGGGATCATTTTCGTAGATAATGAAATTCTCTTCAACTTTTATCCGAAACTTTTTTCCGTAAAGTGCATAGGTTTTCATTTATAGCGCGCCAAACTTTTCTCAGCATGGTTATTGCTAAATATATAGTTAACGGTTGATGATACAGTATAAATGGCAGTATTTTGGAGCGCCATAAATAAAAACCTATGCTTTATACAAAAAAAAGTTTCAAATAAAAGTTGCAGAGAATTTCATTATCTACAAAAACGTTCCTCACTGTTTTTATCGTACGATACACGGTTCACGAGATATTCGATAAAACGTGTTTTCCAAGATGGCGGCTGAAGCTCAACCCCCCCTGTCCCGCCAACTTGAATTTACATTCAGGGGACACCACCGAACATTTTCCAACAAGAATATCAATTCAGTAGAAGATTGCAGAAAAAAAGTACCTGGCTCTTGGCCTAGAATACTAACTTGATGAGAAAATGATACGTCTTGGTGAATATAGTCGGACTTCATGCAATGGTTATGAAACGGAATTCGAACGAACTGTATGAATCAACTGTTAGTTAACCGTCGATTGCTTATATTCAGCCCAGAAATTCTAAACGTTTTCGAATCAGTGAATACATTAAGGGGTCTAATTATTGAGTAGTACGTATTTATCATCATTCGAGTAGAATGATGAAGAGTCATTCGATTAAATGTGACACATCGTCGATGTATATGGATAATACATCACCCTTCTTTGAATATCTTACCACTCTGAACACATAAATTTCTTCTCGATTGGTATCAAGCTTTTAGCACGAAATCTCCTTTTATTGAATGAATATGATCAATATTTCGATGCGCTTCCAGGAAGTTTATATAATTTTACTATAGGTAGAGGATCTTGAGGGGTAGCCTGAAGAAAATTTCAATTTGATTTTTTTTTCAGGCATATCATTTCTGACTCAATGATGTTATATCAATCATTATTCATCGTTTGTTCCATTTAATTGAAAGTTTATCTTTATTGGTACTATGACTTTTCCAATCTATTGTTCAATAGAATGACGAATTTAATAAATTCGAATTTGGATGACATACTCTCATAATTTCATCTTTCTGCTTATAGTCACTGCAAAGTGTCATTCTCAAGAGGCATTGTCGTAGCTGGCAGTGTCCATTCAGAAAACCTGTGGTATTTTTTTTGTAAATTTCAGTTGAAATGTGAACTCCCTTGGAAAATAACTGTCAGTCTTCATTCTGGTGATCTCTAGGCTCTCTCACTGTTTCAAACTTGTTAGCGCAAAGCCCAAAAATTCTGACTTCCTTCTCTATTGAAATCAGAACAACAGTCTCCATTATCCATCCCTACAATTAAATTTAGTGCACCCGCGTCTAGAGAGGAGAGTCAGCGTCAAAATTGAATCAAATCCGATGAAAGTCATCCACTGAGAATATCATGATCGAATAACCGTAAACGGATTCTCTTGTTTCAGTTTTAACGAAATTTGAACATTTCATTCACTAACAAATCGAATAAGATTATCCAGTATCCTTTTTTAAAATCGAAGAGAACGGATTACTGGAAAACTCCGAAGGGGCGGATGGGATGGGTTGGTAGAGGGATTTGCTGGAGTTAATTAATTGAAAAATCTCAATCAGTGCATAGCAGGTGATTTCATCTGTTTTACAGACCCCAATTTCGAGAGTAAATCATTGTGATTACACATAACTGGAAATGTAAATAGAATGAAATGGCAATTTTATCATCGATACAGAGGGTTTTTTGCAGTACATGAAAAAATGCAGATTATTCTGTTTTGTTACATAATTTTTAGACATTCAAAGTATTTTCAGTTTGAAACGATAAACGAAACATATACTAAATGATAGTTGACTTGAAGTTCAAATTAGTCCTGGCTTGGTGACAAAGGAAAGTCTATCTAGTTTGCAGAACGGTCACTTCTAAGGCGCGAGTCCTACTATACGTAACGTCACCGTCACGTCTCCGCACCGTCACCATCACGGTAAATATTCTTACATTGCAAGCAATGAACATAATCACACTATCAGTCACGTCCACCTGAATACGGTGCTATTGTCGGTTCGATGACGGTGCGGAGACGTGACGGTGACGTTACGTATAGTGGGATTCGCGCTTAATTTATAGAGTTAACTGCGGATAATATATATTGTGAGCATGTAGAGTTTAACTGAGCTCTGTGTTTGATAGTGTTTTGATAGGGAAATATTTTTCTGAATTATTTTTTTTCTTGTGAATTGACTGTGGTGAATCATACAGCCCCATGTGTTAAATGTGAAGCAGGGAATTGGTCTCGGAATTGGTAGATACACCTGTAAAACTGCATAAGTAATAACACACATTATTGATTTCTGAAACAGTATAACAATTTCAGTCTTGATTCATATCAGATTTGTTTCTGTCCTCTCGTACGGATGGAAGAATTGAACATTTAAATCGGCAATAATGGCTGGGTAATAATAAGTATAATATCTAATAAAGTCAGTGAAGCTGGAGAAGAAACAAAAGCTGATACTTGAAGCATGAGATGAAGGAAAAAAATAAATCCTTGCAATCAAGACTCATCTACACACAGGTAGCTAGAGCAGAATACCGTCATTATTATACGCTTTTGAAATAATTCATACATACGAGATGTGATACAATTCATCAAAGACTCCAAAAATATTACTTTTCTTCTCTGATATCCATCGCTATTTCGTTAAAAAAACTTTTGTCCAATCTAGAAAAGTCACATATTAATCTTCTGAAGAACTCAGGAATAGCATCTTCTGAAAATTCGCCCTACGAGATTAGAGAAATTAGAAACCCCCCCAAAAAAAAAATTCCTCAATAATTCCTCAAATACAGAAGAACATCCTGGTCGCCAAAGGTCATCAGTATACCCTCGAGGAATTGAATTCGAATACCATTTCTATCTCTTAAAATACTCATTTACCAACTGGAAGGGTGCCTATTATTTCCATTCTCATTGATTATATTGTTTAAATAAAGTGAGGAAAACAAAATTTTTTCACATATGGTAGTTTCAAGGTAGAACACTAGCTATTTGTTCACCGGTAAAATTCATGCAATATAGAATTTTTAAAAATTTTAACTATGATACTTTTGAATTCGACTTGCGTAGAATTCTTGAGTATTTATGAAACCAATGATGTGAAATAAACATTCTTGTTGACAATATACCTCAATTGTCTCCAGAGTAAGTAAACTACCTGCGCCTGGCTAACCAATCAAAATTTTCAACATTTGATGAAACTGCGAGATAGGGCCGCATAGGGCCGCGTTTCTGTTATGAGCAACTATTTAATTCCACAACGCAAGCTATACTACCTTATATTTTTCTCATTGAATTTTTCCGAAGAGTATTTTCAAGGTTACACCATTGTTTATAGAGATATTGTTAGTCAATGTCTGTGTAAAAAAGGATTTGGAACGTTTTCGTTACGACACCCACTCTATAATGTCAATATTTTCGTTCACTTGGCAATGCACGACAAAGTTCCCTACTCTGAAGGGCAAAATAGGTGCAGAGTTCTGTCTGTCAGTTTCGACTGAAATGTTCAGAGAATGATAATGAAGCATTAAAACAGAGTTGATGATAGAATTTTATGAAGAAAATGAAAGTTCAGGCATTGAAATAATCTTCAAGACATGAATGATCTACGACATTGACAGATAATTACACTTCTGTTTCTGAATGGATTGCCATATGTATAAGTTAAGGAAATCTGTGAAGAATCCCCTGGAGCAGAAAGTCACTGCAGGAGGTTCACCATTAGATGACCCTATTCCTCTACTACCATTGGATGAACTTATTTCTCTACTACCAACAAGCTGCAATAACAATAATACGGGTCAAAATGTTTCTGTTAAATTGCCAGCCTCATCAACTTACAGAGAGAATTCTGAAGGCCAAAACTGGAGTTTTCCATCATCATTTGAGCCTCTCTTCATTAATTTGAATGGTGATTAAGCTCTCGACCGCAACTTCGGGAGTAACCAAGAAAAACGACGATTCTGTAGGCGGCTACTATCGTTACTATCATATCGTTACTAAGATTTTCCTGATTTTCGTGAATATACGTTTCGAACGCGTGCGACTATGAATTCTACTCATTTTGACAACTTTCACTTGTCAGCTGTTAGGACTCGTCTGTTCTCGTATGAACCTGAAGATGTTGAATTTGGGTGTCCTGACGTGTCCAGATGGAAACTTTCTTATGATGGCCAGTCCGGTGTGACGAACTTCCTGGAGAGAGTTCGAGACCAATAGTTGTCAAGAGGCGTGTTAATTAAACAACTTTCGAGGTCAACATCTGAGCTCTTCACGAAGGGTACATTACTTTGGTTCAGAACACAGCGGTTTCATTCCTGGGATCACCTGGTGGAGGAATTAAGGAGTGATTTCCAACCTTATGACTACGAGAAAGATTTATGGGGGGAAAACGTGAGCGAACTCAAGGACCCAAGCATAAAGTTTGAAAAACGCTTATATCACAGTGGAAGGATTTTTACTTCGAAGAAAATGGATGAAAAGTTGACTATGGGCCAATCTTCCTGCAAGAGGGATCATGCAACTTCAAATGCTACTCAACAATTCAGACCAAAACACGCCCGCAAGTTCTTTGGACCCTTCAGAGTGAAAAGTATAATTTCACCTTAGACTTCGGAGCTCGAAGATGAATCTGGGAAAAACCTGGGAATGTGGCAAAACAAGGACACAAATTGAAAGTTTTTCCGAAACTTTCTCTCGTAAAATGGGGGGTTGTAACGTTTTGTTTTTACTCAATACCAATTTTAGTCCCACATTCTCTTAATAACCGTACACATTGCCCAAGTTTATTCCTTATTGGTCTTTCAGTATATGGGGTACAATACTTTTTTCCATGAATGCCTATCTGATTTTCCCAGGATGGAAGGAGAATCCTACGACCTCCAGTTTCAGCTACTGAGTATGTATAGCTCCCCATGAAGGAGAATGACAGAAATGTCATTTCACCAGGAGCAATGACAAAACTGGTGGTTTCTTAAAACTATTGACAAATTCAGTCACGAACCTCTACCATACGATACCATCCATACTGGGCAAAAATGAGAAGGCATTCTTGGAAAAAGGAAAGATAAAAAACCTGTATACGATCTTCTCTATCAGGCAAGCCTGTTCCAATGATCACTTGAATCTTAACTTCCAATATGAGAGAGGCTTGACTAACCTCTATTGAAAAGTCTACACTTCAGCTCATATCATTCTGTACGATTCTATCTGATTTCACCAGCCGCAAATACTTTGATATCATATTGATTAGATCCATCAAGAGGGTGCCATAATAAAAAGCTAGGTAGCGAGAATTGATATGGCTGAATTCCATAGGAAATTATTTTTTCGATGATGTGTCACACTCACTTCTTTTCCTATTCAAGTCATTTGGCTGATAGTGACCAAGGGGTGGGGGGAAAAGTATGACAGTTGAAGTTGTGATAGGAAGATATCGCCTTGGAATAAAAATCGACGTGTTTTTGCATTCTTTTTCACGATACATACGAAATTAATCGAATAAATTTTGAGGTCTTGTGACATTACTTTCGATAATAAAATACAAAATTGTGAAAAAAAAAATCGAAATCTCTTTTATGCATGCCTCAACAGATCAACACATATACTCAATCATAACGATGAAACCACAATGAACTGGTTCTGCTTGCTGGCTTGCGCTTAGGTAACCAGAGTGTACATTCGGGCGAGAGCGTCGATTTTTGTGACTTTACACCTAAAACATAATTTATTTTTTGAATAATATGGAGCGTGGTGCACATACGTCAGGCTCAATTGTGGTGATGATTTCGTGCATTTTCATTTCGTAGACACTATCACTTATATAATATAACAGAAAAATGCTGTTAACATAGATAATAAATGTTGGAATGGTTAGCCTAGGTGACAGACATAGAAATTGAAAATGGAATATGGTTCGTAATTCTAAATTTACTTGCCAAATCACACATTAAATTGAGAATTCGAAGAACTTCTGATCATATGCTTCTTTCCTTACAGTCAGAAAAACACTACAGAGGTCAGGCGCCAAAATTTCATCGTTCGGGAGAAACTTTAGCGACCAATTCATTGTTTGGGATGTTGTTGAGTTTGATAGCTCTCCCAAATAAAATTCTCTACTTTAGATATGATTCTCTTCTCTCTCCAGCATATTTTTTTAATTTTATGTTGACACTATGACAACATGCATTTCTAACTATACTTTTCTTTTATTTTATCTCTTTTACGTTTATCTTCATTCCTCACTGCTTGGTAGGAATAATGGTTGGAGAATCTGCATCCCTCCGGTTCTCTCGAATACGACTATAATTTTGTCTCCATATTTGAAGTAATCACATCTCGATAAAACAGAATTATGGAATAATTTCGAGAAAAACATACCAATAAAGGTTTTTTTCACCAAGGGTTCGCATCAAGCATTGGCCAGTTCACTTCAATGAATGTTTCGATGTGAATAAGTTTATTGTGGGAAGGTTTCAATAAGCTCTCATCTCTTTGGATTTCCAATTGTCCCATATATTTGTATAAAAGTTGTTTCGCCCCCTCTTGGCGACGGATAACGTCACATGAGTATTTTTTTACCGAAAAGTATCAAACACTATGCTTTTTTATGTGGAATTCCCTTCACCAGAATATTTTGTATAGCACAGATAAAAAGGGGAGAAGCATTTTTTATAACGGCACTATCAATAGAAAGGTAATTGAATTGAATAGTCGGAGAGCTGCTGATGCACTTTTCATGAAGTGTTTCATGCACCTTGAAATTTTGTTATAATGCATCTCTTGGGTAGTTGTGAAGGTGAGTGTGTGTTGGCTAGACCAATCTTGGGACACCAGGTACTGCGCATAGAGGAAAGGTGCAAAAAAATATGGCCCAAATGAAGTGTTTTATTCAGAAGCCAACAATCTTTAATGTGAAATTGAGCTAATTTCAGAATGGGTAAAGAATGAGGCAGACACTTTCAAGGGGGTTAACATGAAAAAACAATTTTCCAAAGTTGTTCTTTTTTCTTTACTAAATGAAGTGTTTTATTCATAAGCCAACAATCTTCTATGTAAAATTGAGCTAATTTCACAACGGATAATGAATAAGACATTCAAACACCGTCTTCAATTCAATAATTAAAAATAATAACAAAAGGCATACACTTTTAGTGGGTCAGGGCAGGACTTGGACCTACTGAAAAGAGGTGTTTCTATAGAATGCCTCAAATGCCTTTTCTTTATTCTATTTCGAGGAGGACTATTATTATTATTAGCAATCGAAGAGCACACGGGAAGAATGAAAACAGTCCATTTTTACCAAATTTATTTGTAGACATAAAATTTTTCCTGTCAATAAGCTGCATCTTCTGGTACCTGAATGAACGGGAATATCGATAACAGTCACATAGAAAACGTGAATTTGAAAATTCATATACTCGGCAGAAACGATGAAAGATTTTGCATTTCGAATTCTGAAAGGTAGTTCTGATGGCTAGCTATAAACGTGATTATGAGAAAACATATCAAGAGGGACTGTTCTTCTCACTAGCTGAAGATAATGAGTGAATATATGATAACCCGAATTTCAATTGAAAAACGCTTTCCTGAATATTCTTGGTTCTTGGGCATTCATCGTTTTTTCCGTGCGCTCTTCATTTGAAACGACATTGTTTTCAATCACATCCGTATCTGTGCTGGACATATGGTCTGAAATAATACGTGCTCTCCAAATAGAAGTAGTAGACTGTGACAGCCTAATACAACTCTGTGCGTTCTTCGATATCACAGCCGACCAATCGAAACGCGAGGACTGACTTTCTACCTGCTCATCACTCGCTGATAACCCTGGCAGGGTTGCCAGACTGGGCGATTTATCGCCGATTAAGCTACTTTCTTCTTTCTTCTATGCGCAGTACCTGGTGTCCCAAGGTAGGTATAGCCAACACATACCCACCTTCACATCTACCCAAGAGATGCATTATAGCAAAATTTCAAGGTGCATAAAACACTTCATGAAACGTGCGTCAGTAGCTCTTAGACTAGAACTGGCCGATACTTGATGAAAATCCATATTAACAAAAAATATATTACAGTTTCCTGTATGATTTTCACTCACAATGGGTTTACAAAACCGCGACACGTGTTTCGCTATTACAATAGCTTCTTCAAGCAAGAAGCATCATCTTGCTTGAAGAAGCTATTGTAATAGCGAAACACGTGTCGCGGTTTTGTAAACCCATTGTGAGTGAAAATCATACAGGAAACTGTAATATATTTTTTGAGAAAGGTAATTTTAAAGCAATGTTCAACCGTTACATCATCAAGTCGTATGAGCAAACATTTGACGGAAAATGAATACTTCCCTGGCTATATGTCCTGCAGGTCATTGAATGACATCCAAGCAACAGAAAGTATTCAATGGAATGAATGAAGGCAGAACACTCCCAACTATATTTCGACTCCGAAATATTTAGAATTGGAAAATCTGGCTTTGAACAGGATGATAGCAATGCTCTATCGAAAACAGGGTTCTCATCCCTTCACCAGACAATCAACCAAGAATAGAGGGGGATATTTCCAATAAATTTAATTGCCTCAAACCCTTGATTGCGAGTGCAGGTACTCCTTCTCCCTGATTATTTACTGAGCAAATATGAATTGCAATATACGACCAACCTTTGGCAATTATTCACTCAATTTAAGCAAACGCAATCCGAGAACAAATCGCCTAATTCAAACTCACACGGCAAATGACCCGAGGAATTGATCAAACTGCCAATTATTAAAGCATTCTTCATAAAATATATCGAGATATCACATTAAATATTGCTTTTATTCACCCCAGTGATGAATGAACATATAAAAGGTTTCAATTTTTTTGTATGAATGTCCCAATTTGATTTGTGTTATATTCATAGAACGGTATGTATATGTATACATAATAATAATAATAATAATGATAATTATAATAATAATAATAATAATAATACCAGAATATTCAGTTCTTGGCTGAATGGAGAGCAGCTGATTCCGGAATGGTTTGTCGAGGGGCGAACCGTGCTGATCCCGAAGAACGGAGATTTGTCGGATCCTAAGAATTACAGACCGATAGCATGCTTGAATACGTGTTACAAGATGTTTACACGCATCTTATATATGCGTACTCTCCAAGCAGTTGACCCGGTGTTCGAACGGATATATGAGCAAAAAGGGTCGAAGAGGGGTTCCGCGGGCTGTAAGGAGAACCTGCTGATTGATAGATGTATCACGCAGGACTCCGTGCAGTATAAGCGGAATCTTTCTATGGCCTGGATCGACTATCGCAAGGCATTCGATACAACAACACATGAGTTGTTGTTGTACTTACTCGAGTGCCTTGCGGTACCCGATCAAATAGTGAGATGCATCGAACAACTGATGCCGCTCTGGAGGACCCGCTTCACCATAACATCAGGTGAAAGCAGGATCCAAACAGAGCCGTTCATCATAAGAAGAGGTGTTTTTCAGGGAGATTCCCTCAGCCCTCTTCTCTTCTGCATCTCACTAATGCCATTGTCCGTTGCGCTCAGGAAAACCCGGGGATATAACTGCGGCACCCCTGGAAACCGGAGGCATAAGGTCACCCATCTTTTCTATATGGATGACAAATGTGCACTGGTTCATCTCAAAAGAGGACGATGCGAGGATTTCGCGGAGGATGCCCAACTCGTAGACGGAAGCATTCTACATCATTTGAATGCCGGAGAGACATACACCTATTTGGGTGTGGAACAACGCCACACCCAAGAGGTAGACTCGGTGAAAAATGCTCTCCGTGGCAAGTATAGGCAGAAACTACGGCAGATCTGGTCCTCAGAGCTGTCGGGCAAAAACAAAGTTTCTGCCACCAATATGCTTGCCATTCCGATTCTACTCTACTCCTTCGGAGTAGTCAAGTGGACTCAGGAAGAGTTGCGGCAACTTGACGTGAAGACTCGCAAAATGATGCATATGAACAGAAGCATGCATCCCAAATCGTCCGTTCCACGGTTATATCTCCTTCGACAACAAGGGGGCCGTGGACTTTTGAGTTTGGAGTGTCTCCACAACAGAATGGTGCTGGATGGAGCCTGTAGAGTCATCAGGAGTTCGGATCCCCTACACTGCATGGTCCGACATCACGAACATGCAGGAGTCGGAGCCTTTTTATTTAAGGCAGCAAGGCGCGCTGCTGATGAACTTGGTAAAGTCTTCGACACCGAGCGGGTAAATCAACTCTCTGTCACCGAGTTGGAGCCCGTACGGAGAAAAGCTCACGTCAAGGCTGCAGAGAATGCCAAAATGCTGCAGCTGCATACAGACAAGCCCATGCATGGAGTCTTCTTTAAGAACATCGAGGACCATGGCTTGTCTGTTAAGCTGACATTTGCCTTCCTCAGGTCAGGTGAGCTGAAGTCGGAGACTGAAGGGTTTATCATGGCGTGCCAAGACGGTGTCTTCAACACCCTAGTCTACCGGAGCCGCGTGATGGGTATAGAGGTCCCTGATACTAGATGCAGGGCCTGCCGACAGGCGCCCGAGACTTTGATGCATTTACTGTCATCTTGTGCAGTTTATGCGGTCTCGGCCTATATCTATCGCCATAACGCGGCCTTACGAGTGCTGTACTATTTTCTTCGGCACTCGTATGAAATAGACAGGACACCAGTGCTGCCTTACGCTCCAGGGGATATTGAGTCCGTAGTGGAGAATGAAAGGTGTCGAATTTTCTGGAACTTTTCATTCCCCACCCTCAGGCAAATACAAGCAAATAAGCCTGATATAGTCCTCTTCGACCACCGAAGTAAGACGATATTCGTTATTGAGTTTTCGGCCCCTGCCGAAACGAATATCGTCCGAAAAGAGGAGGAAAAACGGACAAAGTACCAGGATTTACTTTACGAACTCCGCAGGCTCCACCCAGACTATTCTGTCAAGTTAGTGGTTCTGATTATAGGTGTTCTCGGTGGTTCCAGACCAACGCTACTCTCGGAGCTCAAGATCATACCGGCATGCCGTAATGCGGCAGAGGTCTTGGCCGGCCGCATGCAGAAGGCCGTTATTCTCGGTTCGTTGCGTCTGCTCAGGACTCACGATTCTCGGAGCCAGTGACCACTTACCCCACGGTGCGGGGAGTGGTCATTGGTTAATTTTACTAGCGCGTTCGCCCACTGGGTCGGAGCAGTGGGGAGTACGGACCCGACTAGATTTGTTCAAACGACAGATGATAATAATAATAATAATAATAAAGAACAAAGTTTCTGCCACCAACATGCTTGCCATTCGAATTCTACTCTACTCCTTCGGAGTAGTCAAGTGGACTCAGGAAGAGTTGCGGCAACTTGACGTGAAGACTCGCAAAATGATGCATATGCACAGAAGCATGCATCCCAAATCGTCCGTTCCACGGTTATATCTCCTCCGACAACAAGGGGGCCGTGGACTTTTGAGTTTGGAGTGTCTCCACAACAGAATGGTGCTGGATGGAGCCTGTAGAGTCATCAGGAGTTCGGATCCCCTAAACTGCATGGTCCGAGATCATGAACATGCAGGAATCGGAGCCTTTTTATTGAAGGCAGCAAGGCGCGCTGCTGACACCGAGCAGGTAAACCAACTCTCTGTCACCGAGTTGGAGCCCGCTCGGAGAAAGGCTCACATCAAGGCTGCAGAGAATGCTAAATTGCTGCAGCTGCATACAGACAAGCCCATGCATGGAGTCTTCTTTAAGAACATCGAGGACCATGGCTTGTCTGTTAAGCTGACATTTGCCTTCCTCAGGTCAGGTGAGCTGAAGTCGGAGACTGAAGGGTTTATCATGGCGTGCCAAGACGGTGTCTTCAACACCCTAGTCTACCGGAGCCGCGTGATGGGTACAGAGGTCTCTGATACTAGATGCAGGGCCTGCCGACAGGCGCCCGAGACTTTGATGCATTTGCTGTCATCTTGTGCAGTTTATGCGGTCTCGGCCTATATCCATCGCCATAACGCGGCCCTACGAGTGCTGTACTATTTTCTTCGGCACTCGTATGAAATAGACAGGACACCGGTGCTGCCTTACGCTCCAGGGGATATTGAGTCCGTAGTGGAGAATGAAAGGTGTCGAATTTTTTGGAACTTTTCATTCCCCACCCTCAGGCAAATACAGGCCAATAAGCCTGATATAGTCCTCTTCGACCACCGAAGTAAGACGATATTCGTTATCGAGTTTTCGGCCCCTGCCGAAACGAATATCGTCCGAAAAGAGGAGGAAAAACGGACAAAGTATCAGGACTTACTTTACGAACTCCGCAGGCTCCACCCGGACTATTCTGTCAAGTGAGTGGTTCTGATTATAGGTGTTCTCGGTGGTTCCAGACCAACGCTACTCTCGGAGCTCAAGATCATACCGGCATGCCGTAATGCGGCAGAGAACTTGGCCGGCCGCATGCAGAAGGCCGTTATTCTCGGTTCGTTGCGTCTGCTCAGGACTCACGATTCTCGGAGCCAGTGACCACTTACCCCGCGGTGCAGGGAGTGGTCATTGGTTAATTTTACTAGCGCGTTCGCCCACTGGGTCGGAGCAGTGGGGAGTACGGACCCGACTAGATTTGTTTAGACGACAGATGTTATAATAATAATAATAATAATAATAATAATAATATTTATTCATCGTTATGGCAATACAATAAAATACAATACAAAAAAAGTATAATAGATGAATAAATTGTTATCCCACTGAGGGCAAGCCCTGTGCGTGGGTGAATATTTTGAAAAACATATTACAAGTAGGTACCTAGTATAAACAAGTATTATAAAAAATTTTAAAATATAAATGTTATTCATGTACAATGAACTGGATATATAATATATTTCAGTTAGTTAACTATAATAATAATGTTAACGATAACAAAAATAATGTAAATATAATAATATGTAATGTGACTAGATGTAATTTAAAATAAGAATATAAAAATGTTTGTTTCAGTTTTTTTTTTATTTCGTTTTTTATACATAATTATTTTCATTGCATGATTTGTTTTTAGCCTTCAATTATTTTATGAATTTCTCTTCTTTCAATCTCTCTCACGAATTTTTTCAACTGCTTTTTGAATATCAAGCTGGAAGTTTCAGTTTTCAGCAGGTCTGGTAGGAAGTTGTATAGCTTTGGGGCAATATAATGATAGCTTTTTTGGCCTATTGCCTTTTTCATAAATGGGGTAACATATTTTTGTTTTTGTCTGGTAGGATATGAGTGGGTCAGTACATTCAGTTGAGTTTTATTCAGGTGTTGCATGATGAGTACTTGAATGGAATAAAGCTGTCTTAAGTCTAACATTTCTGTTTCAGTATATAGAGAATCGCTAGGGTATCTGTTATCTTCATTCAGTATCATTCTTAGAAACCTTTTTTGTGAGATTTCAAGCATATTCAAGTAGGTTCGTGAAACTCCTCCCCATCCTATGATCCCATAGTTCAGATGAGACTCAACCAAGCTTTGGTAAACAATTTTTTTGTGCTTCAAATCAAGATATGTTTTTAGCTGCTTAAATCTATACAGAATACAGCGTAGCTTCTTTGTGAGGTATATTATATGTTGATCCCATCTCAGGTGAGGGTCCAAAAAAATGCCTAGATATTTGATTTTTTTGACAGGTCTTATATACAGATTTTGTTGAATGGTTAAGTCAAAATTTGGAAGAGACGTTTCAGTACTACTAAATGGCAGGTAGTGAGTTTTGCTGAAATTAATTGAGAGAAGTCTGCTATCAAACCAATCTTCCAAATTATTCAGATCATTTTCAGTTTTTTGTTAGATCATACCAATTATTCGCTTTATATACAATGACTGTATCGTCGGCAAAACTTAAGATTTTTCCAAAATTTTCTTGCAAGAATAAGTTATTCAAATATATTGTGAATAACATCGGTCCCAACACTGTCCCCTGAGGTACACCACATGTAATCATTTCTTCCATGCTTGTCTCATTTCGGATTTTTACTCTTTGTTTTCTATTTGTAAGGTAATCTTTGAGTAAGTCGTTTGCTGTACCTCGTATTCCTATATTATCTAGCGTTGCTAAAAGCATGGTATGGTCAACTGTGTCGAAAGCCTTACTTAAATCTACAAATACGCCTAAACACGGAATATTTTTGTCTAAGCATTCGTAGATATTATTTGTTAAAACGTGAATAGCGTCTTGTGTAGATTTATGTTCCCGAAAGCCGAACTGGTATTCCGATAAAAGTTTATATTTGTTCAGGAATGTATTTAATCTACTCTTTATAATTTTCTCAATTACTTTACTTAGGGACGTTATTAGGGAGATTGGTCTATAGTTTGTGACTTTTTGTTTTCCTCCATTTTTGTATACGGGGGTCACCAATGATAATTTGAAAGCATATGGAAATTGACCTAGTTCGAAACATTGGTTAATTATGTATGTTAGTGGTTTACATACCGTGTGTCACAGACTCATGGTACACCCCCGTTTTCTCCTTTGTTTTTCTAGCTATATTTTTGAGATTCGAAACATCGAATAAGCTCACTGAACAGCATTTCTCGACATATCTGAAAGAAAAAAACAACTTCCAATTTTTCCGGAAATGACATCAACTTTTGATTCTTGAATAGGACACCCTGTATATTGTTACATAATCGGCTAGGGATGATCATGAGGAATTCAACGTTACCAGGTTTGATGATGTTATCTCCAATGACTGCGGAGATATCGCCATTTATATTATCCATAAGCTCAATGAGTGGGAGAGAGAATTGGATTGACCCGCCAGTAAAGTTTCTCTCTCCTACTAATTGAAAAGCCTTCGATTTAGAGGAATTTATGATCAAGTAGTGACCTCGAGCATTTGAAATGAATAGATTCAATTCTCTGTTCATTATATTACAATCTTGAGTTTCTTGAGGAGGAAAGTGAAATAAATTTGCACATCATCTACATAACAGTGAATATTGCATTGTTGAGGATTCGTGATGAGATCAGATATATATATATATATATATATATATATATATATATATATATACACTTTGAAATCTGTCCTTACGATAACTTCTGATGAATTTCAGAACTGAAAGTAAAAGACTTAGATAGTTCGAAACAGATAACAAGACAGAATGAGTGAGGGTGTTGAATGCTCTAGTGAAGTCCAATAATATCAGGTGAGATTTGTTGGTGCTGCATACACGTGACTGATAAATCAGGGAAAGTCGTATTTCGTGTAAATAATTTATTTAAATAAAATTATTTACACGAAATACAACTTTCCTTGATTCAATAATATCAGTACGGTATGAGGTCATTGAGCTGTTGCTTCAATAATAGTCTGTTACATGAAGTAGAGTGGTGTTCCAACCTTACCCTTTTCTGGATCCAGATTGAATGGGAGGTCAATAACGGTATGCTTATTCCACGAAGATCTCTGAATTCAATATGGTTCGACGTCTTGAGCAGTATAACCACAAACGCTCTACTCCATGCTGGTGGAAAAATTCCTTCAATAATACAGGTATTCATGTTATGAGTAATATATTCAATTACATGTGGACAACAGAGTCTGATCACTTTGATATTCAAGTGATATCAGCCGGCTGCATTAGTTTTTATAATCGGGATAATTTCAACTAATGAATCATAAGTTTCTCTGAAACGAAATTCCGAGTTCACAACTTTGTTGTTATTATGAAAATTTAGCAATGTATCCGGTGGTGCAGGAAATGGTAGAGATACAATAAAAAAATAATTTCATTGTGGGTACTTTGTTTTGCCTCAATGTTTTTAACATTTATTTCATGTTACTGTTGATGAAAAGGAGGTGAAAAATGCTTTTACCCGTTCGATAGCTCTGTTGATATAATATCGTAAGTCCTTATTAATTACAAAAAAATACATCGATTTTTGTTCACTTATGATTTTGATATGCTTCGTTCCTCAATCTCATGATTTCCTTAATGGTTCCTGTAAGCCAGGGTGCTATAGATCTTCTAATCGGTACGTGTTTGTCAAATATGACCGGTAAGTGATCAACGGAATATGAGGTCTTCAAATATATGATCTCTTGATCAAAAATTCTGAAGAATGGAATATTGTATAGATTCTTTTGAAAATTATTCTCATCGAAATATTTAAATTTTTTTCAAGTACAAAACTTCTTATCATGATATTCACCATCGATGATCAATTTACCATATACTAGTGACTGATCCGACATTCCAGACGTATATTAATTGTAATTGAAGATTTTCTCGCGAATTATTATGAGATACAGAAGTGGAGTATTTCGGTTATTCACTCTGGTCGGAGAATCTATAGTTTGATTCAGGTTGAACGATTGGAAAAGTTATATAAATATGCAGATCTGGTTGATGAATGGATGAATGCGAACGTGTTTTTACTCAAGATTAGATCAGTTGGAAGTGAAAACCTCCACATCGCTCTCAAGAGGGTTGTTGAAGAGTGGTGCTGAAATGAATTATTTCACCGACACTGGATTATATAAAATAGTCCCAGCATGGAAGTCATTTCCTCAAACAGTTCAACATTTCGTACACGGATCAATTCCCAAAAGGGCAGTTTTATATGTTCCAGCGTTCGTGAAAATATTCACTTCAGTACCACACCTGAACGGGTAGGAAGAGTGAAGGAGGATCTGATCAAGCAATGCCGTGTGACCGATGGAATCGTAATGAGTTTTACCGAAAGTCGCTGCTGATTGTGAGAGGAGTATTTCATAATCTATGTCAGTAACTCAAAGGTGGAACGGGCTGTTGAAATTAATTTTGTGGTTCGGGTGGTGAGCTCAGTTGAATTGCTGTATTGATAGAAATATATCTATACGTTTCTGGTAATGACTGCAGCATGCAAGTCGAAACGTCGAACAATTCAAAATTTTTCACACAGAATAATTCCCGAAAGGACTATATTCCAGCGTCAGTAAGAACTTTCATTTTATCAAATATCTCTGTGTTCTAGCAAATCGTAGCTCTGCCTGAAGTGGAGGACTGAACCAAAAAATTATCGTAGCTGAAAGCTTTGATGGACTTAAAGAATCGAATTTTAAATTGCCGAAAAACCTCACAAACTCCAAAATTTTGTTCAAACTGTTCCGCCTGGCCGTATACAATTCTCATATCTTTCTACGAATTCCCTCATATAGTTTGACTATAAGGTGTCCATTCAATATATGATGTCTTCTTTTCCACTAAACGCACTGGGTCAAAAATATATTCTAGATCCACGTACAGAAAATTTAGTGGCATCAAATCAGGAAAGCGGGTCGGCCAACATCATTAAAAACCGATATATTACCATATTTGTCTGGATTTAAACTGCGATATTTCATCGAAAGTGATAAATTTATTTTTATTATTATATTATATCGTTGTTTATGAGTTCAATGTATTTTTGTTGGAACGTAATAATTTGTTTGTTTGTGAACGTTCCATCAAAGTATCGAAAGTTATATGGTATAATAAAGATTTGAACAGAAGGCTAAGTGATATATTGATGGGGGTGTCATTCACAGAAATAAGTGGGGTGTGGTGTCAAGGAAACTGTGAAGGCTACCGTAATATCAAGTTCATTCTCAGAAAGGCATCTTGATGCATTCCGTAGCTGTTTTTGTTTCATTTTTGTTATTTCATAAATAGAGCAAATATCGCCTGTTATAACAATTTTATCTACTATGGTTTGAAAATGGAATCGGTATGCAATGATAATAATGGAAATGAAGCCTTATAGTGACGTTTCAGTTCTCCTTGATTATATAGCTTCGAAAAAATTTACAATATCGTAAAAAACAAATGTCGATATCTGAAAGAGGTTCTCCGCATAGAGAATAACAACCCCATTTTCATTCATATCCATCATCCATTACACATTCTTCGAAGTAGTAAAACTACAATTTCCCTGTGAACGTCAAGAATCTAAAGCAATAAACCGCGAGAACAGAGAGAGAAACAGGCATCGCGCGTCGACTCCAATACTAATGACTCTAACTACACTGTTGGCCCGTCGAAAATAGGCATTCTTGAGAAAATGTCGTGATGATTTTTTGCCACAAGAATTTTACTCGTAATTCACATAACACGAAAATTTTTTGATGTATTTTCCTTGTTCCACCTTAGAGATTCGAATTCGTGGGTTTCTCCGAGTTGACTGCTGAAGACCATTTCGGTTTCAATGCGACATCGTCTGTTTTACAGTTTATTACTGAAAACTACTATTCCACGTTTGTGTAGGTATACTGTGACTGTGAGATGGTATTCTCAAAAATATTACAGAGACTTCTGCAGAGTTATCTCTTCAAAATATGCACTGGCAATTCATGCATAGCTATCGTAAGTTTAGTTCTCATGAAGTTGAAACTTAAGGTAGTACCTTCATTTGTTCGAAATTTATAGAAAAGGCGGAAATACATATAACTGTTAGATTAAGTGATAACACGCATTTTTGCGAAATTTGAGCAAGATTGACCTTTTCGTTACAGAGATAATGAATTCAACATTTGCATGGGCTATTATGGGAAATCGGAAAATTTTACGCAAAATTGCGTTTTTAGTAAAGAACGAATTTATAGACATGCGCAAAAAACCGATTGTATTAAACTATAGCAAGATTGAAAATTTCGTGCGAAGTTTGAATGAATTTCACCTTCTAGTTATTGAACTATGAGACAGAGAAATTTACATTATCGCACTCGCCGCAGTAGCGAGCCGGACTATGTAGCAACGTCGCACGAGTTGCTCTGTCGAAATGGTTGTCAAGTATTCGGCGCCACAAACTAAAGTCCCACGCGCTGCTATGCCAAAACTTTTTTCTTTATAATTTGATATTTTATTGGAAATGGAAGGAAAATTATAAAATACTATTGGATACTATGAAAAATTATCGTGAATTGAAAGAAATCACGATAATAAAAGAATAAATAAAAAGAAATTATAAAGAATCACGAGAAACTTATAAATGATGGGGCATAATGAATTTATGACATTGATGAATGACGAATGAATTAGAAGAATGGCCAACTTGGAAATTTGGGCGTAGTGATAAAAACAAATTATGTAAACATATGCGGACGCACTGGGATGTAAACTCAAGGTAATATTTCTACAACGAAATTGATTGAAAGCGATAGGAATTGCAAGAGTCCAATAAAGTGGAATTATACCGTTGGAAAAAGTATTTTTGCAGTAATGTAGAAAGATATTTTTATTTTTGGTACTCAATACAAATATTTTTGGTACTAAATATACATATATTTAGTACTTATATTTAGGTACATATGGCTTCTTATCACAAGCAAGTTTTGAAAGTCTCTTGTCAAAGCGTTCTTATTGTCTATTCTTTGGAGTGTAAGAAACATTCGACGTCACATAGTTTTGATGTACTTGTACATAATAAGTCGTTAACCTTATTTGTATTACTGTAATTTTTGAAACGATTGCAATCTGGTGCCATAACAAAAAAAATTATTAGCAGCAAGGACTTCACGAAATTATTTGGGCAATTATTTCTTGAAATGAAAATTTTCAGCGAAAAAACCAAATCAGGAATAAAGAAAAGAATCATCAAGTGCTCATTTCTTGAAATGATTAACAACATTGTCAAGAATTTTTTTCACTTTGATTATTCGCATTTGTCTATTTTCACCCCATAGCATTTCTCTAATGCCATTTTCTCCACTTTCTTGGTAAACATTTTCGAGTTTTTCGTGAGTTATACCCGCTTCAGCAATTATCTCAATAATTTTTTTCGAAATTTGACCACTCAAAGGCACACGCGTATTCACACAACTCAAGAGTCCCACCCATTTCTCGCACAGCAGAGTATGCAGCGTTGCCGGATCTACGGCTCCATGTAAAAGCATAAGAAGCGCGGTACACTCGGGCGGATAGGTATACTCGCTGCCGCACCGCAATAGCAGCGCTTCTTCACTCTCGAGAGGGCGAGAACTTTTGCGCCTGACGTTAGCGCTGGTACTACCTTAAGAGAGCTGTGGATTAACGGGGGATTTCTAGCACGAGCAAGAAAAATGTGTGGAAGTTTGGACAATTGGTGAGTCACTCATCCAACTGTTAGTCGCGATAGGAGTTGCTTCACATCAGATGAGTGACAACCCGATTAGAGACACTAGCATATTTTAGAACGCAATATATCAATTAAACAGAGAAGTTGTTTTTGCTATCATTCTTCGTGAGTCTCTCGAAATACGATTTGTATCCGAAGCCGAAACATTTCACGTAAAAATTGATAAATTGAATTTTTTATAATTTCCACCTCTCACACCTTTCACGAAAAATCAATCTCTTTCGAAATAATGAAAATTACCGAGTAAATTATTCTAACCTCACGTTTTTTGGTAGAGATAGAACCCTTTATATCTCCTGATTTTTTTTATCCGGGATGTAAGTTCTCTTCAAAAGATTTACACATAGGAAAGTAACACATATCGCACTCTCTACTACCATGTCACCTTTATTCTCACTCGTGCGAAAAATACTTTCCGCACGGCTATCAATAAGCTGACAAACCTGTGTATCCTGTAAGATTTACAGATGTATTCATAATTTGCTCTTCCGTATTGATATTATTCACATAAAAACTGGAATAAGGATTGAAAAAAAGTGTTGTCACCGAAAATAGAACACCCAAACTTGAGGTTATCTTATCGGATACTCTACCAATTGAGCTAATTCAGATTTGAATTAACGTTATCAGAGATATGAACATATACCTCCTAAGTCGATTTACATTGATCTACGTACTGTTTCAACGTCATATATTTGTTGTGGATGAATATTTTCCTCGTAGTTTTCTGGGTTTCCAACATACCACAACCTGAAGAAATAAAAATTAATATTGGAATCTATACAAGTGTAGAATGACAGATTTTTAATCTCCCCCGATAAGTTACTGCGTAAATTGAAAAACAGTTCCTTCTGGATAGAACGAGTCCAATCAGTCAGCAACTTTTCGTATATCTCGAATTTGCCAATCAAAAAGAAAATACTTATATTACACTTGTATAGATTCCACTATGATTTCTCATTTTCTAATTATGATATTCCTTATATTTTCATTAATTTTCATGATTCTAAATGATTCAATTCGTTTCCCAGTTGTATCTAATGAGTACTTATGTTTGCTTGCATGTGGTTGACAATGTTGACAATGAATGGTAATGGTTCGGACATCCATTGTCTATATTATTAACTCTATTGGAACATGTTGCTTAGAACGAAAGAATAAAAATACAAATCAAGTAAGGAAATCAAATCCAAACAAAAGGTTGAAATGGATTTTTTGGTCAAAAATGAAATTAAGGTTTGATTGATCAAAGAAAATAATGTTGTTACAAAAATAGGGATATCGAATATGAAATTCAGTCGAAAACATTTCAAATAAATAAATGAATGAAATAATATTCTAACAAGAAAATTGAGATATCGAATCTGAGATCTAAGTCAAGAAATTATAATAAAGAAATGAATCAAATACTATGAATGAATGTTGAAACAAAGTTTCAAGCTGAATACACTCACGACGTTTCGATTGCTGGTATCCGTAATCGTCTTCGGGTGAAGACTGACAATATTTCGAGGTATGGTCGAGAAATGGATGTATTGAACCAAGATTCTCCCTCATCGAGCCAAAGTCGGTCCAAGCCTTGGAAAAGCGGCCTCAACACGATCCGGATCTACACACTGGGGTGACTGAATGATTCGTTGTTGAGGATGTAGGCGGCTTCCTTGAAATTCCTCTTGAACCAGTGCTCCTCCTTGTGTATGACCTCGGCCTCAGACCATTTGATGCTGTGGTGGTTTGTCCAAAAATGCTCCGCTATTCCTGATTCCGTTGTTTCTCCTCGTTGTGTGTTTTCAAATTTTTGTGAGATGCCTGCGTTTTGTGTTTTCTGATCGAAAACAGACTCTGACGTTGTAATTCCCTTCTATCCTCTTGATCCTCTTTCCCTCTCACGTAGGGAAAGATGATAATTTGTCGTTACAGTATCTTCTTGGTGTTCCTTTGGTTCGTCTGGGCCAATGTCTGATCCACCAGCTTCTTCGAGTAGCCGTTCTTCTGAAGATCCTTCTTATGTTGTTCAGCTCCTTCTCGAGACTTTCTTTGGAGTTGCAGAGATTGATTGCCCGATCAATCAGAGGATTACCGATTCCCCGCGTTGGTTTCCTGCAGATTGATGTTTCCTATATATTTCTGGTCCTCTTCACCTTCACGTCGAGAAAAGGCAGTTTGCTCTGATATTTTTTTTTCCATTGTTGACTGGATGGTGGGCCTCAAGTTGTTCGGATATTCTAAAAAGACTTCCAATTCTGCATCTCCGTGGTTCCATACTAGGAATGTGTCGTCGACGTATCTCAGCCAGACGCAGGGTTTCTTCATGGCCTGTTTGATGGCGAATGCCTGGAACCACTCCATGTAGATGTTGGCTATAATTTGTGACAGTAGTGATCCCATTGGTGGTCCTTCATCTTGGCTGATGAAACGATCCTTCAACTGGAAGTACCAATTTTGAATGCAGCATTCCAGCAACCAACTCCATGATGCCTGCTATTGGTAGTGTTGTTTTATTTTTCAAAATATCGTCCTCTTTCAGCTTCTATTTGATGATCTCAGATGACTCTTTGACGGGAATGTTGATGTAGAGGCTTTCTACATCGAAACTGATTAGCGGGTCTCCTTCTTTGGCCTCGATTATTTACTTTTTTCATAAAGAACGAGAAGTTTCCTTGTAGTGGAGGAGAGATACGTCCGTCTTGTGGATTATCGGGAGCCCTTAGAGGTGAGGTGACTAATATTTCATATTCGATATCACGACTTATTGTAACAACATTATTTTCTTTGATTATTCAAACCTTAATTTTATTATTTACCAAAAAGCCCATTTCAACCTTTTGTTTGAATTTGACTTCCTTACTTGATTTGTATTTTTATCCTTTTGTTCTCAGCAACAGGTTCCAATAGAGTTAATGAAAAAGATAGTGGAACTCCGAACCATTACCATTCAGCAAGGAACATTGTCAAGCAAACGTTGAACTTCCGGTCTGGACTCGGTATCAGCGACAAATTTCGAGGATATGAGAAGGTTATGGTTGAACGAACCAAGGAGGAAACACATCTCAAATATCTAATGGAAGCCAGAGACAACAACATCATTCCCGGAGGTTTTCAGCTGAAATCACCCATTCCAGGAGAGAGAGAGAGACAAACGCATAATGGAGAGAAACAGTCGAGCTCTGATAAAATCGCAAATGAGCTACCACCGCTGGAAAATAGCCACTCTATTACAGGATACCACGGAACGATTCGAAGAAATTAGAAGACACACCGCGGAGGAAGACCTCGAACCAAAATTCGCAAAAATCAAAGACAGATGTACAAAAATTCGTCAGGATATGGAAAGTACCCATAATTGCAAATGGGAATCTCTGGTCAAGAAAAAACAAACGGATAAATCCCAGGAGCCGGACAGCAACTAGGTATTCAACGTCGTGAACGTGAGCTCTCGTCCACTCACAACAACAGAGAGGTCACTACTGGGGAAAGGTCTGAAATTCGCAATTGCACCAAAAGCAATACCCACATTGGGGATAATCGGCGCCGTGGAATCAACAAGTTGCCTCACCGACCAAGTTCAGGCGGAAGAGTTCAGATGGAAAATGAAAGAGGAGATTGAGCGCGCTCCACATCCAACATCATTCGAGCAGAACACCAAGCATTGTACAGTTTACGGAGAGATAATGCCATGAAAATTATACCCACGAGGCAAAAATCGAGGAAGTGCTGCAGAAAGGAGAATACAGTGCGCTATCCAGAGACCCCACTTCATCGATAGATATAAATGTATACCTAACATCGAAGAAGTATCAAGTTTTTTTTTCAGACAATGAGAGATCCTCACTAACGCCTCATCACTCACCTCTACGGCTTTGGAAAATCCACAAGACGGACGTACCTCTCAGACCGATCATCAGCTCCAGAAACTCGGCAAACCACAAACTCACAGACATCACCTGAAGACGATTACGGATACCAGCAATTGAAACCGAAACATCGTTAGTACACTCAACTTGAAACTTGCTTTCAACATTCATTCATAGTATTTCATTCATAACTTTACCTAATTTTTTTTTCATATTCGATGTCGATTTTTTGAAACAACATTACTGTGTTTGATCAATCAAACCTCAATTTTATTATTGACCAAAGAATCCATTTCAATTTCTTGTTTGGGTTTGATTTCCTTACTCGATTTGTATTTTCATCCTTTCGTTCTTAGCAACAGGTTTCAATAGAGTTAATAATATAGGTAATGGAAGTTCGAACCATGATCATTCAGGCTTAGGCCTCGTGCTACAATATTTAAATTGATTCCAACCGGCTGGAAGTTAAGCATCCATGGGAAATCACATCGATTTCAGGAATATATATATATATATATATATATATATATATATATATATATATGCATATATATATATATATATATATATATATATATATATATATATATATATATATATATATATATATATATATTGAAACACTGCCGTCATCCACAATTGAAACACTATTTAGGCATGAACTTTAGCAGTGAAGGTACACATCAGTGCAGTTCAGTATAGTTTTCAGCATTTATATTTCTATTCTATCGATAAATATTTTTGAGAGTAGTTCCAGCCTCTAGCAGCTTTGTCTATAGTTACGATATGAGCTGACTCCTGACAGACTTCGACAAAAAAATATTCTTGTTCCACAGTGAGTTGAGTGTTACACGGTTAGTTAATATCAAACGGACTCTCAAATCTATATCGACTCCTGTGTTCACCTGACTTTGTACCGTTAGCCGAGTTTGAGTAACCAGTTAGTTGAATGCAAAGGGCAGTTTTTCCTGTTTTTATACTTATTGAATTATACAGTTTCATCGGATCAAAGCCGAGTATGAGGGCACCTTAAATTCGAATCCTACTCCGCGAAAACACCGCGCGTGTTGCTATATGTTGCTCGCGGTCGTGCTGTTGATCCTTCGAACTCGGATGACTCTGCGCCGAACAAATCCGAAAGGATTACCCGACTCCTGCAGCTCCAACTACACTGGCACTGCTCCAAATAGATAGGATACGAGGATAAAGAAGGTTATGTACGTGGCATTTGGTTACTCTTCTCGAATTCTGGCCGTGTTTTCAATTCGAGGCGGCCTTGTCAATCATGCGGCACGTCGCGGGAGCGCTTAGCTCTTGTTTTATCTTTCATTTGTTACGGGCTTCTTTTGTTTCATATCCGCTAGCTGTTTTGATGAGGAAGATGAACCAGGCGGTGTATTTATATACTGGACTGATTGATGGTGTAGGAAGAGGCTGGATTATGCAGAGAACGAATCAAAATTCTAATAATTATTGTAGCGAAGCTTTTTTGGTATTGGAGTTGGCGATATTGCATGATTCAATAAAGTGCGATGATTAAAAAATGAATCAGATGAATAAAAAACAGCAGGATGAAAAAGAATTGACTGGAATAACAACTGGGTGGAATTGTCTGAATAATTAACTCTATTGAAACTTGTTTCGAAAAGTTATGAAATTAAAAAAATTCAATTGAAACAATAAATCACGACTAATGGAATTGAATAACCCAATAAAACTATGGAATATATGAATATTGAACTCCAAAAATGAATGACGAAAAGTTAATAAAAAAGCAATTAAAACGATAAAAAAAATCGAATGATTGGGTCAAAAATTTAAATTCGATGAGGCACTGAAATCCAATCAAGACAATGAAAATTATTTTGGTCAGAATAATGAGAATAATTTATTGTTCAAAAAATGATATTGTGTCAAAAATAAAATATTGAATATAAAATCCTAAAATCAAACAATATTTGGACAAAAAGGACCATTGGAAGTGATAATGTGCAAACACCAAGAGACCAAGGAAAAGAACAAGAAGAAATCACTAAATCAGGAAGAGGCATGTTTGGACAAACCAACACAGCAATAAATGGTCGGAAGCCAATACTCTACAGGGAAAAATAAAATGCAAGGGAGCTGCCTACATTATTAACAGCGATGCATTCAGTCACCTTAGCGTAGAAATTTAGAATCTGTCCAAAACCTGAAAATGATCGCGGACACCAACGATCGGAACGTCGTGAGTATACTCAACCTAGAACTTGGTTTTCACATTTGTTCGTAATGATTTTCATTCCTTCATTTGCATTCCGGCTCATTTCATTATTTTATATTTAATATTGTATTTCTATCACAATGTTTGAATTTTTCAATGATTTTTGCTTTTATTTTTATTTCTGACCATAATCCATTTCAATTTTTTGTTTGGTTTTGAGTGCCTTATTTGAATTAATTTTTCAACTCAAATATTTCAACTCTATCCTTATTGGTGCTTTCGATATTCCCAATGTTTGAGATTTATATAATTGATTGTTATTTTGAGTTTTGGCAACATGTTTCAATAGAGTTGATTCTAAAGAAATTGGGAGTCCGAACCGATACCACTCACCAAGGAACATTATCAAGCACAATCAACCAATTGTTGATACAATATTAAAAATCGTACATACATACAAAAAATTAGATGTAGTTTCGACGAAGATAATTTTTTTTTCATTTATGTTTTTTCTGTAGCACTCTGAGATATTTTCACACTAATATCGTTTTTGGAAACCATTTAATCAATCATGCTGAGTCAGATTATTCGACTCTGATAAGCTATGATATTTTTCAATCAACTGTTTAAATTAAAATAAATTCCAAGAATCTGATAATGAAGATGGTATAATGAATGAAGGTAATATTCAATCGACAACATGAACTTAAAAAATACTACTGGGATTCGAACGTGTGATGAAGATGGTGTTTTGAAGTAACATTTTCACAAGTTAATTATCTTTTCATGCAAGTATCTCTGTCAGGGCTTTCATATCTATCTGTGAAATCTTGATAATGCTCAACAGCTGAGGAGCTGTTTATACAGTGCGCATCATAAGTGTTACCCCCCCTATCTAACTCGTTACTGGACTCTTGTAAGGAAAATCACCGAAACACGTCGATTTTTGATTTCTACAGTGTACATTTTCGTATGAATAGTGCACCCCTAATTTAATCCCTGACTGGAGGGGAGCAACCCTGTCAAAAAATTTAAATATCATGGGGTGGTGAGTGATAGCTCATTTGAAAGGGGCTTTTATTCTCTATTCAACCGTGCAAAGAATTACACCACAAACAGGAAAGCAACTGAACTAACACTAACTTTTTCTGTTATTACAGTAAATGTTCAAAATGTTCCCCGTTGACCTCCTGGCAAGAATAGAGTCTATTCTGTGTTTCAGTCCTGACGCTTTGCAAGGTATCGCGAGTAATTGTTGCACACACTTCCGTAATCCGTGCACGCAACTCCTGAATAGAGTGACACTGAGTCTCGTAGACTTTAGATTTTAGGTAACCCCATAGGAAAAAATCTAAAGGAGTTAGATCTGGTGATCTTGGAGGCCATTCCACAGATCCTCGACGCCCGATCCATCGTCCTGCATAAACAGTATTCAAATATGTCCTGACAGCAACTGCAAAATGAGGAGGAGCTCCATCTTGTTGCAGTATAATGTGCATGTCAAATTCGTCTGGATTATTTTCGACAGTTGTCACTATGAGTGGATCTATCACTGTTTCCAGCATTTCCAAATAGAGGGCACCCGTCAAATTTTCCTCAATGAATAGCGGACCGATAATATGGTCACCCAGTATCCCTGCCCACACATTAACTTTTTGGGGAAACTGGGTATGAGTTTCGCGAAAAAGTCGTCATCTGCGAAACCTCACAATTCAATGCTACAGTTCTACTCGATGAGGACGGGTTATTCACAAACTCGCTCATAATGTCCACTTGTTTATCTTCTCCTGTAATTGATCGCCCAGAACGTGGTTTATTTTGCACACTGCCGTTCTCATAAAATTTTTCCACTAATTGTTTGAAATAATGTCTATCAATAGGGTGATCCGGAAAACGTTCATTGAACATTCGTACCGCCGCATGATAATTTCGATGAGCCTCACCAAAAATTACAATTGCTTCGCATTTCTCATTCAACGCACGTGGTGCAACCATTATTTGAAGATGAATAGCAAGCACAACTAACAGCTAGAATACACTGACTCGCACTATCCGTGATATCATTTTCTTGTATTGACCATTTATCCGCAAACACCCAAAAACACCTACAAAAACGTGCAGTTAATATCTACGCACACGACAAATACGTCTCACTTGACGTCTAACCAACACCGATATCATACAGGGCCGACTTCGTAATTCGAAGGGTGAGTGCGCTACGTTAATTGTCGTTATTCTTAAACATTCCTAACTCTTGAAATAATGTAGCATATTTCAATTCCTTTGCACGGTTGAATAGAGAATAAAACCCCCTTTCAAATAAGCTATCACTCACCACCCCATGCTATTTAAATTTTTTGACAGGGTTGCTCCCCTCCAGTCAGGAATGAAATTAGGGGTGCACTATATATACGAGAATGTACACTGTAGACATCAAAAATCGACGTGTCTCGGCGATTTTCCTTACAAGAGTCCCGTAACGAGTTCGATAGGGGGGGTAACACTTATGATGCGCACTGTATATTGCGGTTTCAATGAAGTGCACCTTTAAGCCTGAGGTAATGTAGGATTACATCCTGTAATATTAGAGGCATTCTCGACAATGAAATATACTAAAATATGTCCACTCACTACGGATGAATTGATGAAATGTAATTTATGAAATGAACCGACAAAATGGCTGATAAACCTATAACGTTTCATTTGAGGAAACTGGAGTGAGATCGTAGTTATTGAGGAAGTTGAAGATTCTCCAAGGAGAAAATGAGAAAATACACGAACTCATATTCGTTTGGTACTGAGATCGTGTGTAATATCGTGTCAGGGTTAACTTTTTTCGTGCGTTGGTGTGTACATATTAACGGGGATAAGTTAGAAATAAGCTGTCTCTCGAATGACTGTGGATGGAACATTATTATTCAGATTTGCACTTCAAATACCGCTATAAAACTGTTTCTTAATATACCCACGAGTGGAAAAATATCTCAGCATCGGCTGATTTTTTTGGCGTTTCGTCACAGAACCGCGAGATCCGACGATTTCCTCGCCTCCGCGTTCAAATCCGACTTTCGCGCACATTTCCACAATTAAGATTCATAATTCTTTCCGGCGGGCCTTAACGTTTCAGCCTCATGAGAATTTATTCATGCAAATCTGGGCTTTTCTTTGCTTTCGGTTCGTATTTTTGCGTTTTGTGGCACGGAGAGAGACATTTATTAAATGTCAGGTAATTTATTGTTTCGCGCCGCGCTTTCTTTGCCGGCGAATAACGCGGGGTCGCACGTTTCTGAAATTGTGTCGAATATCCTTCGCGGGAGCCATCCGTCATGAGAGCGGGGAATGGGAGTCGGGCAAGAAACGCATGGGTTGGATCATGTTTATAGATCTTATAAAATACTAGGACTGGCTGTCGTATGATTTTCTCATCCAACATGCTTTCAACTAGATATATTAGTTTCTAGAGGCCTGACCGATCACTCTTCATGATACGTAATTTCACAAAACTTTTCCTTTCATCTACACCCCTGAAATTTATTTCTTCAATTATAGTTGTCCTGTTTGGTCACTTATTCTCCAGGTGCATATCCATAGAACTCAGGTCGTACAAAATGAGTTTTTGAGGTACTGCAGCTATAAACTCCATATCCCAGAAAGACAATAATAATAGACTTACTTTCAGGATCAGACAAACTGTATTTATTTCTCAATGAGTTTCGGATTGTATCATAACTAATAAAATAATAATAATATTATTATTTTATTCTTCTGTGATAAAATTGTCATATTCCTGTAATGAATGAGTGGCTTAGACCTGTAAATGAAATAAATGATATGAAACCTAGCGCGAAACAAATACAGTCGAAATTTATTTTTGAATCTGTCAGATGATTACATTTCTTCAAGCAAACTGAATTTGTTAATGAAAGCATAATATTATTCAGAAATAGTAAAACATTTTTTACATCTACGTATCGATGGAATTGGAGGCGGGGAATTTGGAGAGCCCATGATTTAGTTTTTTGTTTGAGTATTTTCAAGTTTTGGCTATTTTTTGAGTCGTTAGGTATAACATTGTAAAGTTTTGGGCCTAGGTAAAGGAAACTCCTTTACAGGATGTTTTTGATGGTCTTGCTACTACCGCCAGATGCGATTTTTGCCTGGTTTGATAAGGATGGCTGATGGCTTCTAGATTTGTTTTGTATTTATGTTGTCGAGTTGCAGTACTCACAAAGAATAATTGTCGAATATCTAAGATTTTTTATTCATTATAGAGGTTTCCAGTTGGGTAAGTGTATGGTTTAGTGAAAATTACTTTAAGGATCATTTTCTGTATTTTTTCTAGATTTTTCATGAAAGTTTTATTAGCTGCACCCCCCAGTATTTTACAATAGTGATTCTCTCTGTATAGAATACTCCCAAATTTCTTCACAACGTAATTCATTTGAGCGTTCCATTTCAAGTTACAGTCGATGTGGATTCCTAGATATTTGAGACTGTCTGCCTTTTTTATATCGACTATTTCATTTGTATCTTCAATCTTCAGGGAGTCAAAATATGGTGAATTTTTGGAAAAAGAGGGGAGAGGAATGAAGCATGTCTTGTCCGTATTCACCGTTAATAGCTAACTCTAACCATTTAAGGATAGTTTCAAAGTCCGTTTCTACTATATTGATAATGAAGAATTGTTGGACAAGTAGTTATCATTTTCGAGACTATCACTCTGGGTGATCTTCAGATTGGAAGACCCTCGTTGCATATATCTTTTGCTGGGTAATACCACAAAATTCCCCTTGAGTTCATAAGCAGAACGTGATGTTGTATAAAACATGAATGCCATCATGATAGTCGAAGAATCCTATCTATTATTTTTGTTTTACTTCACAGTCAATATTTCGAGATTTCTGGAAAAAGGCGAGTTCTATATAATCTATGGAAACTACACGTTGCATACTCATCTAAAATTGTTCGTTCTAAAATTGTTCGTTTTCGTTAACCAGTTGACGAACGTCAACCCTCAGAAGTCGAAACTTGTGCGAGCAATGGATCAACGAGGCCTTACCTTTTAACGTGCGATTACCCAGCACGGTGGCCCGGCGAGGATTCGAACCCCGGCCTTCCGCTTGATAGGCAGATATGCTAACCACTACACTACCGAGACCACATCTGTCATCATATCTCAATTATCCTTTTATCATGCCTTAATGTTTTCAAGTTGTGACCATCTATGCAATTCAATTTCGAAAGGATATTTATATTTATATATATATATATATATATATATATATATATATATATATATATATATATATATATATTTCTCACCGAATCCTGATTTGTTCCTACCAATGAGAACATGGACCTTCAATTCGTTCGATATTTCAATCTATGAAGATAATTCCAATATATTATTGTCCTCAGACTGCAATTCCAATTCATATATTACATTTTGCTTTCTGTCTGATGGACTTTCAATCCATCAGCTTTCAATTTTTGAGTATAATTATCGAATCCAAATCTCTTTATAATCAAGCATTCTCAATATTTTCTGACGTCTTTTATTGGTATTGATTCCCAGTGAGGTTTCAGGTTTCGTGAGGTACGAAAGGCAAATTAGAAAAAATTGGAGGGAATGTGGTTTCTATCAACTCTGGGGCTTCCATCAAGATATTCTAGATCCATCTGCCAAAGGAAGTAGATTATATTTGATGATATCGGATTCAAGTGAATGAGAGGAACACACCACCGAAGTAGGAGATGGAGTCCCATTTTTGGGGGTATTGCAGAATCCCATATCTCAAAAAACTGTGAAACAAACTCAATGTTTGTTTAGAAACTTAGGACTGAGTACAATGCTGTCGCTTCCCTCTCTTCACGGCTCAATGATTTCGAGATGACTGTGCTTTCTCTCATTCTATTATCGTTGTCCAGACCATGCTGGGCTACTGTAAGAGTAGTAAAGTCCAGTATTGCCCAGTATGCTGCATTTAAATTCAACTGGATTAACGAATCCGGGGACATCAGGTTTGATAAGTTAATAAAACATGGAGGCTAAGATATGTGCATAAAATTCCCTCATTTTCCCATTGAGTTGTTTTGTTCATACATGCTCCGCTTCCGTTTGAAAAATCCAAATGACCTCAGAAATTATTCTATCCACATTCATGCATTTTCTGTATATGTGACAGTTGACGAAAAAAAAAAGACTAGGTTGAACTGACATATTACTAAAACCTCAGAATACTTTGAAATCAAAAATTGAGTTTCCATTCAAACATTGCTGAGACTTAGATAGGTATCCAAACTTTTTTACTCATCTATTCGTACACACTGTATAATGATGAATGAATGAATATCTGAGGAATAAAAAAAACGTCAATTGAAATATATATGGTTAGGGAATACTCAACACATGATTGACATACTTTTGCTCTCAAAAAAACCTAATTCATTTGTCGTTATGATTCAATATTTTCCAAAATACTTCATCCACTTATCATGGAACGGCTTTTCGACTACTTTCGAAAAGACCGACTGTAAAGCCACTGGTCGATAATTTGAAATTACATTTCTACCACCGTGAAAGTTTTCAATTCATTTCGAAATTATCCCTCCACAAATAACAAATTCATTAGGCATATGAATGGATCGATCGAAAACTCAGCCACATCTCGGATGATATTAAATGGTGTATTACCAGAACCACAGGACCCTTTTTTAGTACAAATGTGAATTATATTGAACATTGCTGGTCTAAAGGAGTCAGAAAGAGTAATTTGTAATTGTTGTGATTGTTTTTTTTCCGGTAACCAGCTGACGAACGTCAACCGTCAGAAGTCTAAACTTGTGCGAGCAATGTATTAACGGGGCCTTACTTTTTGACGTGGTAATCCCTGTACGGTGGCCCGGCGGAGATTTAAACCTCGGTCTTCCGCTTGAAAGGCGGATGTACTAACCTCTACACTACCGAGAAGATTTGATAGATTTGTTTCCCATGTGCTCGTTGAGCATATTTTCATTCAACTTGCTGGTCAACTCAGTAATCGAGTTCAGAAAAAAGTATTGAAAGCCTTTAAGCTCGATAGTGCAGTCTTACTATCATGCGCTTCTGGAAAGTTCTCAGAGGGATTGCCTCTCTCGGTGTTTTCGTTACCTTCCAAGCAGCCGTGTCTTTATTTTCGGCATTCTTATCATGACTGATTTTGGCTTTCTTGATGTTGCTTTCGATGGTGATATCCTTCTGAGAACGTTATATATCAGATTAAGTTGGGGATCAGCTCATTAGCTAGGGTATTTCGAGATTTTTAGTCCGGATGCTAGAGGTTTACTCATTTCAACAAAATATGGTTGAATCCATGTTATTAGGTAGCATTGAACTTGAAAGTTATCCATATGATTTTGTAGAAAACTGTCTGAAAGGCATGTGAGATCAAAATTATATATCTGTCATCATCAAACTTATTATTATAATTAAGTGAATCACGCGAGGTTGTCTAAATGAAGGTATTTCTTTTAAGACGTGTTTGGAAAGAAAAAAAATCGAGTGATTCAGTTCACAATCAGTTTTTCGAATGAATGGGAAAGTAAGCTCAATATTTATCTATATATCACGATTTCATTGTTGATATAGTTTTTGTGAATTGTAAGATCAAATGCAGTTAGTAAACTAAGGAACAATAGCCGTTTCCAGATTTCAAAAAAATTTATAATCCGAAAATTTCAGAAGGAAATATTCAACACAGAGGTGGAATGGTGGTAATGTTTGTAGGCTTCCAACAACTGATATTCAAATCGTTTTTAATTGCTATTGAATATCAGTAATATAAATACATCTCTTTATTTAGAACTCGCCTGAACCTCTATAATACGATTTTTTACTATTTTTATTGCACAAATATATTAAACATAAAAAAACATTCATCTCACATGGAACATTTTTTTTTCGGTTGTATAATAAAAAGTAAAATTCCTTTGCCTCAGGTATGTGAAGTAGAGATATTGTTTTGAAATTCAGTTGAGAAAATATATACTCAATCGCGAAGCAAAAAGGCTGTCCGAAAAATAATATATCTATTATCATCAAACTTATTATTATGATTCAGTAAATCACACGAGGTTGTCTAAATGAAGGTATTTCTCTTGAGACGTGTTTGGAAGGAAAAAAATGATCGAGTGATTAGGTTCACAATCAGTTTTTCGAATGAATGAGAAAGCAAGCTCAATATTTATCTATATATCTCGATATCTTTGTTGATGTAGTTTTTTTGAATTATAAGATCGTATGCAGTTAGTAAACTATGGAACAACAGCCGTTTTCAGATTTCAGGAAAATTTATAATCCGAAAATTCCAGAAGGGAATGTTCAACTTAAGGGTGGAAAAAGTTCCTGGACTCCTGTCTCTGTATATATATTTAACACCCATTCAATAAACATTATTTTTTATTTTTGCGTCATAACATGCCTCTCCAACTGGATTCATAATCAATGATTATGAACAACCATCAGTTTTATCCAGTTACCATTTGCAACATTTCATTTCAGATTTCAAAGCGAAGTCTCATTGAATATGCAGTCACAGAGCGATACAAGTGACACCTATAATTTTCTCTCCTCAGTGTCCGCACACTCGGATTCAGGGATGTCACAGAGAGTTTCCCTAATGGAAAAATTCGAAGTGATGGCTCGAGTATGCCCTAGGGTCATCAAAGTTTCACCAGTCGAAAATATAAATCAGACTGCGCGATGAGTGTCTGGAATGAAATGTCTGGATCATCTGGAAGTTGAAGTTGGGGATTTTTCATCAATTGAAACCTTGAAAATATGGTACACATTTGATTGAAAGTTTATATTGAAATGAAATAATTTTTTTTCCATATCTCGACGAAAAATATTATCATTCAGTTTCTTTTCTACTGATCCTACTATTGCTATATCGAAAATGGTAACTCATTATGTTGGCTGAATCTGATAAAAGTTTCTTATTGAGGAAAACATAAGATAGCGATAAGCCCTGACCGATTCCGAGAAATTCCCAGGAAAATTGAAATTAGCACCTACATTTCGAATAATATGAGAAAAATTAGAAGAACTCAATGTATCATCGATTTTTTCCTCAATGTTTTTTTCAAATACGAATCCATATTTTTTAATTTATGTTTCTTCTTCACAACTTTTTTCCATTTGATATACCCATACATCGCTGCGAGTTTTGTAACAGAATTGGAGCATTTTCGAAGAGTCAATGATTTTTGCGTAATGAAAGCTATAAGTTGGAAAAAAAAAATTGTCATTTCTTAAAATCCCTGTAATGTTAGTAGGCTCCCAATAACTGATATTCAATTCGTTTTCAATTGCTATTGAATATCAGTAATAGAAATACATCTCTTTATTTAGAACTCGCCTGAACCTCCTGTAATACGATTTTTTACTATTTTTATTGCACAAATATATTAAACATAAAAAACTTTCATCTCACATGGAACATTTCTTTTCGGTTGTATAATAAAAAGTAAAATTCCTTTGCCTCAGGTATGTGAAGTAAAGATATTGTTTTGAAATTCAGTTGAGAAAATATATACTCAATCGCGAAGCAAAAAGGCTGTCCGCAAAATAAAAATCACGATAAATACAAAATGCAAACGATGAGATTGGTTCCTTCGGTGCAGAATTTGTAAACCTGTTGAGGCCAATTACCCTAACACCAAACTGATATTATTTGCACTCGACGCACGTTTCGCTAACGAGGTTAGCATCTTCAGAAGAAGAAAATTGATACTGAAAGTTCAAATAAAAATTGCTCAGATACTCATAATCTGTAACTGCACCTACATCGCAAATCCAGCATCGCAAATCTAGAGCGATGCAAAAGTTCAGGTAATATATTGAAATGAAATGAGTAGAATATTCACTTCTAACACACTGCAGATCTTAGCGTGAAGAAAACACATAAACCTAGTATTATACCCCACCATTATCCCTAATAGCATATTCAATTCTATAAAATGGAACAGAATGTAAGTTACAATCAAGTAAACAGTGAAGCAATATTTTTTTCACCACTGAGTTGATTTATGATGGAAGAGCACAGTTCAATTCGCTTCTTGTTTTACATTTATGATTCATTTGTTGAAATTTGTTTTTATTTTTGTGGCCATATATCGAAATTGCATCAAAATGGAGATGTCAAGGATCCAGTTTTTGCATTCCTTATAGAGGGGATTTGAAAAATAAAATGTTCTTCAACCTTGCTAATGAATCATTTTCAAAAAGTATTATTGAAAAATATTCAATTTCTCCAGATGGGATGGTGAGAGTTTACCTCATCTCAAGATCCAATATTTTATTTCAGTTGGGATGGATCCGAAATTTGGGACAATAACTTGAATTTATGAAGGAATACGTTTATTTAGGGAAATCCTAATATACATACAATATATATAAACGATAATAATAATATTCAATGAACAGTAATTATAGGACAATAAGCATCAATAATTTAGAGTCATGTATCAGAATGTAACCTATATAACTCTTGAAAAATAGTAATAACAAGAAAAAGAGAACAAAACTCAAAAGTTACCTAATTAACATAGAAACTATATTAACAATTTGAAACA
>JAVJAQ010004297.1:0-19494 GCA_032362365.1 Zygogramma bicolorata | reverse complement strand
AATTTTTGAAAAATTGATGCAGTCAATGATGACTGAAATTGAGGGTAGAACGAGGATGAAGAAGTTTGTGAGTTAGCAGATAATGATTACAATGACTTTGTTCAGCAAGTGTTTTTTTTTATTTGCCAGTAAAGTAAAGCGGGATCTTATCGAGCAATGCCCTTTGACGGAGGAAACTGTTAGGATTTTTATCAACATACGGACCTAATTGTTATTTTGTACCAGTTGGTTAAACTGTGGTATTGATAGGACTTTTTCTGTATATTATAAGAATTTGAAGCTCTTTCTATTTTGATTTCCAAGGGAGAGAAACCCCAAAAAATGGATTTCAGAAAAGTCTACCTGCTAAAATATATTTAAACAATATTTCAAATCTTGTTTTTTATTATAGTACTTCATTTTTGAGGAATATTGCCAGGTAGTTAAAAAGAAGCTGAAAATCAAATCTTGCATAGCGTAATGATATGAAGGGAATTCTCCGAAAATAGAAACCAAATTAGTCGTGTGCTGACTCGCAGATGTCATCATCGGATGAAGTTGGACTCCCATATTCCCGAAGATAAGGCTATTGATGAGAAACGATTTTTCTTCGGCACATTAGAAGCATATTTCAGCGGTCCCGAAAATGTAATGATTTTTTTAATTGTACAGATTCACACGAAAGGGAAGCCGTATAATGTTCAAAGAACACCGGATGAATAAAGAGACAGGAAATATGAATTAACATTAAATTTGAATTTTTTAAGTTTGTAAGCCTCAGAAAATACTTTCTCCGTTGAGGAGTTCCAAAGTTCAGCTGTTCTATCGAAAAAAGATCCCTGAGGAAGACAGGTTCGACAGGTTTACAAGCTCACAACAAAGGGGTGGGAATTCTGTATTCGTCGGGTCATCCGTGTAGATACTGCAAAGGGTGGAACGATTGACAAAAATTCAGAAGAGCTCCGACCGTGAAAATTTCTAAAGAAGGGAGACAAGCTTCCGACTCTTTTACGATGCTCCAACGAATTGAGTGAGTCCCTGAGCGAAGAATCACCAAGACACCCTTTTCCGAATAAAATCAAAACGTTTCTTGGTGCCAAACCCTATACATGAGAACTATATTCCAAGACAAGCCGAGAGATGAATCATTTCTTCGCATGAATTAGAAATCTAAGGTTCTGGAAAGCACATTGAGCGATCGATCTCACATCGTTTTCTCATGAGATATTATCACTGATCGTAATTCCTAGCATCGAGACACTTGACTTTGTAGGAATAGTTACCCCTGACATCTGAATATTAGATAAAGATAGATCGGCTTTCTTGGAGAAGAGACATGCCTGGAAAATTCCACCAAGATCTATGAATATTCGAGTATATTGAAAATCTAACTTTATGATGTTCAACATTAAATTTAAGTTGAGAAAAAGTGTGGATATTCATATTCTTCGTATTTGTGTTTGACAGAATATTTCCCTCATATATAAAATGTCCCATAAGAGCAATGCAATTATCGAAAACTTACAGCGGTAATTGCATTGTATCGAAAACTTACAGCGATAATTGCATTGTATCAAGTCACAATAACAACACATTTGAAACCGTATCGCTAGACATCAGTAAACAACACAAATAAATGTCAAATAGACTTCAAAAATAGAAAAACATTTCGCGTTTTGGTGAGTGCTCCGTACAATCTATAGAGGAAAGTATAAATGAACAAAAAATAACATTTCCTTGAGAATTTCTTTATTCGTGAAATATTCCAATGAATTACATTCGTACATAAAAATGACCAGATAATTTTGCATTCAAGCGTGATATCTTATACAAATTGCATTCGGTTATTTTCATATTTTGTAAAAGAGATCTCGTCCCTCGGACTCGGGCACTTTCGGCAAAATATGAAAATAAACTCTTGCAATTTTTAGATATCACGCTTTCTTGCAAAATTATCGGTAATTTTTATGCACTCGTGCAATTATAACCGATAATTCAACTCAATCTTGATATATGTCGAAATTGAAAACGAATGAATGAAATGAAAAATTGACGAATGTGTATGGTTTTTGCGCCAAGTCATCGTTAATATCACTGACTCCTCTCTGAATTTTTGCTCCTCGTGCTAATATGAGGATTCTGGAGGAGAAACTAGTATAGAGAGTTCTGTCGTCCACAAAACTATGCACTGAACAAGATATTTCCTCCAGAAAATCATTGGTATGAATCAAAAATAAAGTGGGCGCCAGAACTGAACCCTGTGGATCACCTGCATTTATCGAGAGAATATCAGTCGATACTCCACCAAGAACTACATATAGTAACCTATCAGACAAAAAACTCTACAACAAAGCACACAATTGGGACGGTAAACCATAAGATGGCAGTTTAGAAAGGAGACTTCGATGCCAAACTCGATCAAACGCTTTTGAAATGTCGAGTGCAACAGCTTTAGTTCTTCCGAATTTTTCGATGAAATGCTGCCAAATATGTGAAAGATACGCCAATAAGTCACTGTTTTATCTTTGATGTGCACATCCGTATTGTCAATCACTAATTATTCCTGATTGATCTTTGATATCGAATCCGTATTGTCGATCATTAATTATTACTGATATCTCCAGATATTGTTAGAGCTTCAAATTGATTGCTTTTTCCGTAACTTTGGAAATTATAAAAAGTAATGCAATTGGTTTATATTTACAAGGTAAAGTTTTCTTCCCTTTTTCAGGAACTGGCTGAGCTCTTGCTATTGTACAGGACTTAGGAAACCATTTCACGAGACCACGGGACTTGTGTATAGAAACACCATCTATCAAGTTGAAGAGTCATATTTGGATAAAGAGGTTGTCGAAAACATATATAAAATATTGTATTTATGCACCTTTAAAGTACTAATGCCGGCCGTAATTGTGGGTAATGGGCGTGAGTGTGAACTATTTGAAATCACCATTTTTTATTAGTCGTAGAACCATCACCATTATTCATGTAAAACCTAGTTGAATAGTGATAAAAAAATTTTATAATAAAAAACTGTCGATAGAGTCAATATAGTCGCTTCACTTTGGATGGAAACAAATAACCTCCTACTTGCAGCGATTGCCATCTTCCTGAATTTACTAAAATTCTGTTTATATTTACTATCAAGTAAGTACAGCTTGTCCAATCAATTCGCCCAGCAATCTCTGGGAAGAATACTGAGATAAAAAACACCTATTATATGTGTTTACTGTGCTGAAATACATTCCTAGAAGGTGATTTTTTTATCATCATGGTCTACACTACCAGTGTGCAACTGGAAAAGTTGCTGAGTTTGTGCCAAGATGGATAGGATAAGCTGCACATCTTGAATTTCAATGCAGCGTCTGTTATCTGACAGCCAAGCCGAATGTCGTTTTAGTTTGGTTGACAACAGGACTCCTAGGCTACTTGAATTATCAAAATTTTGGTAATATACTCAATAAACACAGTTAATGGCATTGCTTGTTGAGTGGAAATGAAAATCTGGGCCTATCGCTTTCAGCCCGCTTTTCAGTTTAAATAGAAACTAATTGATATAATTAGTATTTAACAGACCAAGTCCATATCGGACAAAGAAAAAAGTTCGCAGTTAGTTCTTGAATACTTTAGATTGTAAGCCATATGAAAATTGATCTCTACGAAAACTTTCTAGTAATAACAACTTGATGAGTCCATCCTATTGCATTTTTGAAAAATTAACCTCACTCCACTATATTATATAGCTGACACAGTTTCGCCATCCCTGTCGAATCTACGTATTCAGTGAAATATTGGAAGTAATCCGACATGAGTCCGAGGGATTCCTAAAAATCAACACATGGCCTACTGTTTTAAATGCAATAAATCATGCCGTACTATCGACTCTGTGAGGCCATAAGGGCAGAACTGTGGTGTACAAAGATGGGGATAGAATTTGTCACAACATAGGTGGGCCTACAAAAACACGCTCTTCAAAGTTCGTAAATTTATTGCCGTAGTTGTTATAGGTGCTTAAAATTTAGACATAAGACATCTCCATATGGTAAAACTCAAAGTTTTATAGCTGGCTTGTCTTAGAATCATTACTCAAGATAATCGGAATGAATTGGAGAGGCTCCGAGATTGTTTTTCTTCTCTTAGATTCTTTCGAGTCGATAGGAAATCTATGATGGCTATGAAGAACACTCCATTGTGAATAGTAAAATATTTTTTATAGTACCTATCCCTAGAAAATTCATCCTGTAAGTGAATTATGAAATGATAACTAAGCTTTGAGTATTTTGTTTTCATACCGGTATTATGTAGGAATGTCAACATCTAGCTATCTATTCAGCAATATGAGAAATAATAATTATTTATGAATCAAGGTTATAAAGTTAATGTTCCAAAGCTAAGGGATCCTGGCCTAAGGGTTTGAAAGTCGTCCGAGGGGCATATACCCGTGACATACTAGTCATTATTGCATCAAAATATAAAAAATCAATGATTCTATTCGATATTAACTATTTACTATGCTTGGTAGGAGAACACTAAAAATTGTAACGTTAGTAAGCAGAAAAATTTCGTGACTTAATAGAGCCCGTGTTCGAAGGGTCTGTAAAGTGGGCATAAAGTATGGTGTTATGTAGTTGGTAACTAAGCAATACAAACAAAAAAAAAGGTTTTTATCTTCAGTTTCACATCAAAGGGAAGCTGCTGTAATTTACGAGAAACATCGTGAAATCAAGGGGAGAGGAGTTGACATAGAAACCTGAGAAATAAGTTTCTTACTAACAATCATTCCAAATCTCCTACATGTTACCTATGTTTTTTTTCAGACATTACAACTAATTTACTGGCCATTAGAACGGTTCATCACATAGCATGATGCGGTATACATTAGAGAATGAATGGATATGGCCCTTGATGATTTATTGTGAAAGACAGAATGATAATTTTGTAATTGAAATAATCTTTTTCGCTCATTCTGCAGTCGTCTCTCTCTTAGGGCCAGTTCTTCAGTTGTAATGTTTTTTTGGAAATACATTTTTCTGTTCTATTTTAACTAATTCCACTATTCAACTTGTTTGGGAATATTTCACAATATTGATAATAATAATAATATTCTACTTTCGATCAATGGACCAATCCTAATAACAGGTTATCAACAATGCAATAAGTGTACTCCTGAATGATTATTTTTCGAGAATTCAAAAAAAAATTAGTTTGAGAATATTTTTGAAGCGACTCAACACTGTAGAACTATCTATCCATTATTTCATCAGTAAATGAATAATGTATCTGGTGGATATCAAAATATTTCAAGGCAATGAAAATCTTTATAACTCAGATGTATTCCAGTAATTGTAGCCAGTTTCAAATACTTTTGTTCTCATTTAATTAATGTTATTGTATCAAATAAACTCGTCATGGCCTCTTTGATTCAAAATGCAAATATTCATTAGCTTTGTCAGTTCGGTATTGATCTGGAAATCTTGCTAGTGAACTAATTACTACATATGTTACAATCGAGTTGTGTGAATAGGAAATAACGAAAGAGTTTTCATTTGTTGCCATTTAAAAAATTACTCGTCCTACGGACTCGTAATTTTTTCAGAGGCAGATTTTTTCTTTTTCGACTGTAATTCGACTGTACGACAATTTAATGAATACAGTTTAGTTTATTCAATTCAACGGAAAAGTGCAATTGTTAAAAACACAATTCTTATATTTCATTTTCACAGATCATATATACTCTTTTGACAACGCAAGTGAAAAATTGACAAAGACGCCGTCAAAGATTTGTTTACAATTCTGGTTGCCATGCTTTCAAGAGTTAGGTTCCGTTTTGTCGCTGAAAAACTTAGGGCAAAGTTTTTTCGCTGTCATAATGACAAAATCACTGCGGCTTATGAGATATTTTGTACGTGAGTTAAATTGTCATAGATATTTCTGAATCTCGAAGATATAATTACCCTAGAAAAGCTATAATAAACATGCAATAAATCTGTAAAATTTCGTTACCCGAAGATATACCGCCCAATAATTTTCCCCCTGTTTACAGAAAAGAACAATAATTTATAAAGCTCCATTATTTTAATGAAACCTCGATATGTAATTTGTCTGCGTGGTGGTAGCAATAAAATATACATCCTGCGCCTTTCTTCAAGTAATAAATTATAAAAGTATAAAAAAAGTTTAAATAAAATATCTCTCAGGAGAACGAACACACTAACATTTTCTTTTAAAGTAACCCAGTCATTTCCTTCATGAACGACTAGCATTATTTACTCATATACACTGCTCAAACTATTTGATGGCCAATGGATTGATATTGTAGAACATATAATTTTTATAATCGGCGAATGTGATTGAACAGAAAATATTTTGAACGAAGTACAAATGCCTTTCCCAACTAGTGAATCCAACCAAGATATTATTAGGAAGATATTAGTAAGAACAGGGAGTGATTACTATGATCGAACGATAGTCACAAAGCACTACATTTTGAAAACATTTCTCCCTTCAGGATGCCTGGGAGATTTCATCGAGTATCTGGCGGGATATTTGCCAAAGGGGCTTTTATAAAAGTTATAATATCCGACCTCGTTGAATTCACTGGAGAAATAGGCTATTTCGAATTTATTCTTATTGTCCAACTTTGGGTATGTTACTAAAATGCAATAAATACCAACTTTATACAATAAGTCCATTACAATCAGAAACAGTGTTATCGTGAGATCGTGAGATTGTCCAAATTTTATGGGATATAATAGTAATAATACAATAATAATATTTATTTACGGCATTTTTAACATAATATAAATATTATACTTATGAGTATAACTACTGCTCTTCGGGCTTGAAGGCCGTCGTATTTTGGAATTTCTTCCTGACGTTTCGCTAGCGCGAGTGGCCAGCTTCTTCAGAGGCTTATTCATCTCCGATGACTAAACAGTTCGATTTCTCAAGGCGTATTTATATTGATGCAGGTAGTCTGGAGTGTTAATTACTTCTGTCGGGTTCGGGGAATAATCATCATTATTAGTTGCCGCACTACCTGCTGTGATTTCATTAGTTATTCTTGATTTCTTTAGAATCGGATTCCAAATTCTGTTTAGAGTCAACGTTTCTTCCTTTCTGTTAAAATTGTCCGCATGTTTTTGGATCTCTATTGCCTCCCGTACCAGTCGGCTATGGTAACCCTGGTTGGAGGCAATCAGTGTTGCATTTTCGAACAGAATCTTGTGGTCGCCCTCGCTCAATGCGTGTTCCGCCACCGCCGATTTGTCGGTTTGCCCCAGCCTGCAGTTCCTTTGATGCTCTTTGAGCCTTGTACCCATGGATCTTTTCGTGGTACCGATGTAAACCTTCCCACAGGTGCACGGTATGCGATAAACCCCTGCCGCTGACAGTGGGTCTCTTTTGTCTTTAACCGACCTGAGGCTTTGCTGGATCTTCTTGGTCGGCTTGAAAACTGTTTTTATGTTATGTTATGGGTTATTAGTTATATGAACGATGTGGCGCTAGACTAACCCACAAAGTATACCGAAAACCCACGCACACGGATAGGTACCTGCACGCACTATCGAACCACCACCCTAGTCAAAAGAGAGGACTCATATCTACCCTAACTGAACGTGCTCGAAGGATTTGTGAACCAGAACATCTAGAGCAGGAACTGGAACATCTTCAAGTGACCTTGAGGTCGAATGGGTACAGTGTATCTGAGATCAACAGGGCCATGAAACCGAAGAGTCCCACGGTTCATAACAGGGATGACTCTCAGGTAGTTGCGAATGCATATCTGCCATATATCCCGAGAGTCACTGACAGAATTGGAAAAATCTTGGGGAAATATAACATAAAAACAGTTTTCAAGCCGACCAAGAAGATCCAGCAAAGCCTCAGGTCGGTTAAAGACAAAAGAGACCCACTGTCAGCGGCAGGGGTTTATCGCATACCGTGCACCTGTGGGAAGGTTTACATCGGTACCACGAAAAGATCCATGGGTACAAGGCTCAAAGAGCATCAAAGGAACTGCAGGCTGGGGCAAACCGACAAATCGGCGGTGGCGGAACACGCATTGAGCGAGGGCGACCACAAGATTCTGTTCGAAAATGCAACACTGATTGCCTCCAACCAGGGTTACCATAGCCGACTGGTACGGGAGGCAATAGAGATCCAAAAACATGCGGACAATTTTAACAGAAAGGAAGAAACGTTGACTCTAAACAGAATTTGGAATCCGATTCTAAAGAAATCAAGAATAACTAATGAAATCACAGCAGGTAGTGCGGCAACTAATAATGATGATTATTCCCCGAACCCGACAGAAGTAATTAACACTCCAGACTACCTGCATCAATATAAATACGCCTTGAGAAATCGAACTGTTTAGTCATCGGAGATGAATAAGCCTCTGAAGAAGCTGGCCACTCGCGCTAGCGAAACGTCAGGAAGAAATTCCAAAATACGACGGCCTTCAAGCCCGAAGAGCAGTAGTTATACTAATAACCTCGGCCGCGAAAGCCTCAACCATTTTGTCATTATACTTATGGTTTCTGCAGTATAATGCCATATATTATTCCCATAGGGAATAATGGCGAGGGATTAACAGTAATTCTCTCTTATAGTCAGTTCTATCACAGAATTCTTCGAATTGAATATTACCGTGGAAACGATAAAACCAAACTCCAAAGAGTCAAACTCGCATGTAGTGCTTTTGTATTTGTAATGAGATATAAGTAAAGTAGAGTATACTACTCGCAATAATGACTATTTTTATCGACTCCGATATAATCTACTATTGTTCTTCATTTCGAATAACACAGTGATTGATACAAAGGATGAAATAGAGTGAATAAAACAGGTTAAACCCACGAATTGGAGAATTCCACTTGTTTGTGAGTGAGGAAACTAAAACAAAAATACAAACAACAATACAAATATAAGTATAGGTACATATTAACAATGAGAGTGTTTATAAATGTGGAATATAAATTGTATAAAATATATAGTAATAATAATAATAATAGCTTTAATTGACACAATCCAAAAATAGACATACAAATAAAAATAAAACACTATCGAAAAGCAGATTTGCTCTCTCATCCAAAACATGTGTGTGTACACACATATTTGATTGAAATATACTGATTGAAAGTACATATTGTGTTACAACAAACACCAATTCTGGGATTTACATGAGAACTTGCTCATTTTCAACCTACTTTTAGATTGGAAATTATCAATCATTCTCTTAGAAGAAGATGAGGTAGGAAATAACTTTCCCTAGCTTTTTTGAAAACTTATTTCTAACCTCTCTACCTTTCATTCAAAACGTCATTCTACTCATCGGAATTTACGAAGTGTATAGATCCCGGCTAGCATATAGACACCAACGTTGTTATATAAACCAAGCCACCCCTGACACGATATAGCTGCCACACACTATCTCAGTACCGAAAGCACGAAAAGACAGCTACTTACTTTCTCCATCAAAGCGCCAATCCTCTCCAACAACTAAGATGTCAAGTTCACTCAGTTCTCAAGATTAATCAGTTACCCTTTTTAGCAATCACCGTGCTGGGTAATCGCACGTTAAAAGGTAAGGCCTCGTTGATCCATTGCTCGCACAAGTTTCGACTTCTGAGGGTTGGCATTCGTCAGCTGGTTAACGAATTCGAACAATTTTAGAACAACAACAACAACTTTCCTTAGTACAGCATCTGTCGCTCTTCGCGCGTGTCAATTTTTATTCTTTGAGTAATCCAAGCATTGCCTGTATGCAGGAATCCTCGTGACACGACTGAGATTTGTGAAATGTTACTGGTATAGTAAAAGCTTTCATTAGAACGGAACCAGAGAGTATAGTATCCTTTACTGTGGTATAGTCGAAGCAAACGATATTGTGCACAATTAAAGTTGGCGATACTCTCAATGGTAATAAAACGAGTGCAAAAATGAATGGACTGAGACCTCACGTGGACTGTCGAATTGGCGTTTGGATTTCATGATTGACCGAAGAGTAATAAAATTGAATTTCATGGTGGCTGTCGCTCATCGATGCATAGTGCAGAGAACTGGTAGCGATTTGGGTGTTGCAAATTTAGAATGATTCTGTTTTATTTCATAGGTCCCCAGTTATGATTAAATTTTTGTTGATAATCTGTTTGAAATGTAGCGCCCTTGGATAAGTAATGCCATTGAAAATAAAATGTATATTTATTTGAGAATCTGCATCATAAGTTTGGTACAAACAGTCTATTAATACAAGCAACATCAGATTTTAGTGAAATTCTACTTTTGATCAATAGATTAATCCTAATAACATCAAAATGTCAGGTTATCGATAATACAATAAGTGCGCTCCTCAATAAGCAATTTTCAAAGATTATATTTCGAGAATTAAGAAAAAAGTTTTCAGTTTGTATATATCTCTAAATCGACTCAACACTCTAGAACTATTTATCCACTATATTATCAGTCAATAAATTATTCAGTTGATATCAAAATATTTTGAGGCTATGGAATGATTAAGTTCCGATTTTATAACTCAGATGTATTCCAGTGAATACTGCCTCATTCAATTGTAGCCAATTTCCGTCATGACGCCTCTAATTCAAAATGCAAGTATTCTTTAGCTGTGAGTCGGTATTGATCTTGAAATCTTGCTACTGAAAAATTACTACATCTGTTATAATCGAGTTGAGTAAATAGCAAATATCAAAAGTGTTTTCGATTTTTGCCATTACTTCGGGATTATTTTGAAACATTCAATCATAGATATTTTCGAATCTTAAAGATATAATCATTCTAAGAAAGCTATAATAAACATGTAATAAAATTTCGTTACCCATAGATATACAACCCAATAGTTTTCCCCTGTTTACCGAAAACAACAATAATTTTTAAAGCACCATTATTTTAATGAAACCTTTATAGATTTCAGTGAAATTATATATGTGGAATATTTTGTTTATTTTTGTTCCTAACCATTTCCAATCCATTGCCCACTTCGTACTCATTTTTCGACGAGAAAAGTGCTTTTATATACCTTATCTCTATTGTGATTATTATACAATCATAAATGATTATTGATTCACAAAATACATCAGCTCTCGTATTATATCCTTAAAGAGGAACTGTCAGAAGGTAGGTTGCACTATACCGTTTATTTCGACTATACATGCATGTACAATTTCATTATGGCACGCGTATTGTGCAGTGTGGGACAAGCAGCCATTTGAAATCTACTGTCAGTTTAGCGCAATCGGTAGTGGAACTGAATACCATGCCAATAATTTGGATTGGATAAGCTGAACCTACATAATTATATTTTCAATTTCCACGTAGGTAAACGACATTTACCAACAATGCCATTTTTTGGAAGCTTCATGAAGTGCGTCTATTTCCAATGCCTAATTGAAACATAAAATTTATTGTAAGTAATTTCGCAAATATTCATTTCTTGTACATTTGATTTGTTTTCGTGTACAAGCCTAGGCAAAAGATACAAATTTTCGTTCGAGAAATAGTTTACAGTTGCTGAAAGCTTTCTGTCTGTCGAAGGTAGACTGAAACATATTGGTCCAAAAAATATGTTTACTGTCGCCAGGTCTACCAGTAAAATACAGTTTCAGTGTCGAGCAGTTTATTCGATTAATAGAAGTGACGTGAGGATATGGTAGCAATATGTCTATCAGCGCCGCATTACGAGGTGCGAAGAAAACGCTGAAGTTTACTTTATCCACAAGATTTTACTCGGAAGAAAGTTTATAGCACGCCAGACAGAGATGAAACTATGCCATATGTGGGGATACACATAAATAAGTAGGAGTAAATTCAACTCAAAAAACAGATACAAATAGACTTCATATTAAAAGCGATGAAAAATTTGTGAGCCGAATAAGCATTTTACAGTTTTTTGTGAGGAAGAGAGTCTTTTTGTGCATTCTCTTTGATGTATTTTTGGAAGCACCCTGTCTTTCGCGATTTTATGGAAATAGGTGCAAGGGCCAAGTTTTACTTCGATATTCATAACGATTATAAACATCAATCCGGAAAATCTCACCAACCCATCTGGTTAATGGATGAAAAGTATTTTATATCCAATTAAATATGTCAATAAATATATTGCAAATGGGTTGACTATTTCGGTCTAGAATATGATAAATTACCAATTTGAATTTTTTCAAAAATATAAAAATCAGTCCTGAATTTCTGTTGTCCAGTGTTGAAAATCATATTCTGGGATGACATTTTCCAGTTAACCCACTTGCAATATATTTATTGACATATTCAATTGAATATAAAATACTTTTCATCCATTAACCAGCTCGGTGAAGGCAGTCTATAGTGGGATCTTAGACTGAGTCAAATAAATTTCAAGTAAATTTTATTTTTAAGGAATCTGATCCCATATTATTTCATTTTATTTTATTTTCCGCAAATATTTTTACGAGAGCACTCAGAAGGGTTTACTCAATGTTTGGAGATGGGATACAGTCATGCATTTCATTTAATTTGTTTTTTAATATATATCTTATCCTCCATGGAATAAATATGAACCATCCAATGAAAAAAGTCCTATTACTTCCAGAATATTATCTAGCGACTCCTTTGGGATTTCAAATTAAGATCGCAGCGCCACATCCATGAAAACTTCAACTAATAAGACCCCTTTGACAACTATTGCTATTTATGGTCAGGACTTCGACGTCTTTTGAAAATTCTAAACCGTAAAATTTTGTGAGCGACCATTACAGTTTTTATTGTTTTTCAATTTTTATGTGAACCTTAACAATGAATTGTTCTCAATAAACATTAGTAATGATTTTAATCACATTCAAACAGTTCAAAATAATATCGCAGTGTCATTTTGACCAAGACTTCAACTAAGAAACACCACTTTAACAATATACTTTTAAGCGGGGGGCGTATCGATTATTTCGAATCCTCAATAGGCATGTTCACAAGATCGTACGACTATCAGATATTTCAAAAAATAGTTGAAAAATGGTAGAAAAGTATATAAACGCACTTGGAAACAAATATTTGACGAAAATAATGAAACAAGAGTTAGCTGCACTAAAATTCAAAAATAGTACGGAAACAAAGGAATGAAATGAAAGAAATGAAGATATTCCAAAATAATAGTGAGCCAAGAATGAAAAAGAAATACTACAATACCCGATTTACTGTTTTGGTTTTAACTGCTCACAAAATCATAATTCTTTTGAAGAGATACAATACCATCATAAAATGCTTTATGGGTAATGTGCTAGATTTAGACTTCCACGCGACACAAAAAGGTTCAAGGAGAATGCGAAATAAGTGATTTCAGCCGAAGGGACATTCATAAATATACAACGTGGTTCATTACAGCATACAGGGTAGGTCAAAAAATATTAAATTCGTTCAGAGAAATTGTTTATAATTTGAAGCAATACGCTCAAATACAATGGCATGGCTTCCTATGTTCAAATTTTTATCATTTCTTATAAACATCTTGTTTCTGCATTCTTATTGAAATACTTGGTTTTAGATTTTTACAGGTAACCGCCAACTTTATATTCATTATATTCATTGAATTCATTGATTTCGCAATTTTTTGTTAAATAAGACAAATCGTCAAACTATGTCAGTTTCTTGGGCGCTCATTTGTTTTTCCTTAGCTTTTCGTAACAGTTTTTAGCATGTTTCATTGCGAATCTGCTGTAGTTTGGATTTTGATTATTCGTAAAATGGAAATACGCCAATACGCCTCAACTAGGACACATCTGAATGGACCACACTGTATAGCAGGAATGCGTGAAATGAGATTATTCAGAATCTTAGTAATTAGGTAGGCATTCTTTAAATGTGAATATAGGTGTTATCTAGTTCAACCCTCGAGAGATAAGGTGATTATTAAATAGGAAACATTCGTGTTCCTCATGTTCTGTCTATTGGGTAAAAATAATTAACGGTACTCTTCCAAGAAATATTTTTTTCAAAATAATATTTTGAAACAGGCAGAAGAAAACCAATCGGTCTTATTTTTCCTTTTCTTGAAAGTTCTCATATATATATCGTCCTAATTAGACCCATCCAACAACACAAATAAAAAAAAAACTGGTGATATCAAGCAAAAATTCCATATCAAGAAAAGAAAGATAATAAAAGGTTTTGAGTGTAATCAACGACTTTTTTGATTGCTACTGTCTCCAGGTGCGAACTATCAACCACATCAAATAAATAATCTTAAAATATGAATTGATTCCCATCTTTGGGTATAATCTAGGTTTAAGTAATCTAGAAAATGTGTGATTCAGACTACGACATCCGCAAAAAAAACTGTGACTTGGAAACGAAATCACTAGTGCCATCTACCCTTAGTATCCATCCCTTCAAATGACTATTTCTCTTTGCACAATGTTAATATATAGTTAGCCAACATATGGAAATATCGTTTCAAGAGATGAAGAGATGGATACTATATGGATAGATAGCACTAGCGATTTCGTTTGGCAAACAATTCAGAAACAGAAGATTGAAATTTTTGTCAATGTCTTGTTTCATTCATATTTGGAAAATTATTTTAATGTCAAGTGTCATTTCCTGTATAAACTTCTATCGTCAACTCAATTTCGAAGCTTCATTATCTTTCTGTTAACATCTCAGTCAAACCATCGTTTATAGAGATATTAGTCAACTATATGGAAATTAATAGCATTTGAAGGGATAGATACTACGGATAGATGGCACTAGAGATTTTGTTTCCAAGTCATGTCGTTTCTTTCGTTTTTCTCGAGGACGTCGTAGCCTAAATCAAACATTTTCTTGAATACTCATACATAATACCATTTGTTATAGAGAACTAGTTAGTCGATGGCTGCATCTAACAGCTTACAGGGCTTGAAGCCGCTTTACCTGTGTAAAAAGGATTTGAAGTGTTTTTGTTACGCCATCTACAGTAGAGTGTCGATATTTCCGTTTACTTGACAATGCACGACATAGTTTCCTATTCTGAAGAAAAAAATTGGTGCAGGATTCTGTCTGTCAGACTGTCAGTTTGACTGAAATGTTGGAAGATAATGAAGCTTCAAAATGGAGTTGACGAAAAAAGTTTATGAAGGAAATGAAAGTTTAGGCATTAAAATAATCTTCAAAACATGAATGATCTACAACATTGACAAAAAATTCCATTTTTGTTTCTCAATTGTTTACCATCTTCTGGTTTTAAATCCTTAGACAATGGTATTACCGTTGTTTATAGAGATATAGTTGATCAACCTTATGGAAATATCATTTGAAGGGATGGATACTACAGGTAGATGACACTAGTGATTTTGTTTCCAAGTCATGTCTTTTCTTTCGTTTTTTCTTACGGACGTCGTAGCCTGAATCACACAGTTTCTTGATTACTTATATTTCTTAATAGCAAAAAATGGCAATCAATTCAGAAAGAAAAATAGACTTTTTTTTGTCAATGCCGTAGATCTTTCACGTTTTGAAGTTATTTCAATGCGTGAACTTTTAACTTCTTCATAAACTTCTATCAAGTCTATTTTGAAGCTTCATTATCTTTCTTTTTTCTTTCAACATTTCAGTCAAGCTGACAGACAGAACTAAGATGCCTAGAAATCCTGGTGATTCAACTGATTAGATTTTGTTTAGATTTTTGTGGCGAAAAAGACAATCGACGCTTTTGAAGGTTTCCCCTATTTTTTCGGTAGAGGGCGTTAAGTTCCCATTTTTCAAATTTGTTGCAATTTATACTTCATAGCATTGTATAAAGAAATAGAGATAGTATTCCAATCCCTGTGTAAAATTCATTTGAAGCAAGTTCCCGCGCCATCTAGTAATTCGACGCCCGTACTGAGCCAATACTAAGCCCGTACTAAGGCGCCATCTGAAAGAAACGCTATTATTTTAAGGAACTAATGAAATTATTCTGTAAATGGGTAGATTCAGGTAAAGTTTTCTGTCACATCACATCTTAGCTGTCTGAACAGCCATTATTAAGGAGAAAAGAAGGAATATTCGGGATCGAGACAGACAGTGCAGGCGGTATGAACGTAAATTGAATGAGAGGAAAAGTGATATGAATTTGAGTTTTTGTTTTCAGGAAGCTAATTGACATATTTTTCTTTCACTTCCAAAGAATTAATTTCGCAGTTTAAATTCGAAATTTCCGATGTCTCAATCGAAAATGCATAACTGAAAATATAATTTTGATTTAATTGAAAACATTCAATTGAAATTATAATAGGAGAAAGAAACATGGCAATTGCTTTTCAAAAAAAAACAGGCGGTAGAAGCGAAACCATCGAGCATAGCGTGCTCGATTCGGAAAAGGGGAAAGATGGTAAACGTTATATAGGGGTGTTTCAAAATTTTATAATTTCGAAAATTTACCCAGATTCGGGTTCCAAATGAAAAAGGCTGAATACGGCGAAGAGAAAAGTTTTCAATTTCATAAACAAATTTGTCAAACATTGAAAGTGGATATTTTACAAGATAATTTGTTAGATATTGACTTATTGCGAACTTATAGCAAACCCTATGTTTTTTTCTTACAGTTGATACTACTCTCTGAGTTTCTTTGTAACAGAAACCTAATTTAAAGTGTTTTTATGTTTGAAATGTATTTTTTTCTATTGTTTATGCAATATATGCTGCACTGACATTTAATTGAACTGATTTGTAGTAAGTTTCACCAATATTTTTTTAAATTTTATTTTCTAGTTGGTTATTATTGTTAGATGCTATATATATATATATATGTTTCACATCTCGGTATTTATTAAAATTCATGTTCCAAACATTAAACTTTTATTTTTAATCGAATTCTATCAAATTTGATATATACCCTCGACTTATAGTATTCTGATATGATTCAACTCCTTGAAAAAATGTTTCAGGTCCGTCTACTATACACATTCCTCAGTGATCATCACATAATAGCATATAATTGGACTTGAAAAGACACATCTGTGGTTTTCGTAAGAAGGTCTAGTGTTCACAAGAGGCAGCTATAGCTACGTGGAAATTTCAATCCGGAAATGGTTACAAATTATCTAGTTTCTTCATTAGCATGTTTTCTGTTTGTACTCTGAAAAGCAATTGGATAGCTTAAAAACTTCATAATCGTCGATAATGGCCACTACCTTGCACTGATGAGAGGCCAAATTGCCAGAAACCGGTCTACAACTGTGCTCGTTCCTATAATTAAAAGTCTATCCATCATCGTATCATCAAATGCATATGCAGGAAATAATTCTGTGAAGATTCTGGCACTGACGCCTGTCGGATATAATCCAACGTTCTTCGTGCCAGGGGAGTAGTTGTTTTCTGATAGGCGTCAGTCCATTTTCCTACAGTGTAGGGAGACAGAGACTGGCTTGAACGATTAAAGTTTGTTTTACTTGATTCATTCATTTACTTTACTTTGTCCAATGAAGCTTAACAATTAACTTTTCGTAGAACTTATATTATTGGTACTACAAAAAATATATAATGCAATGTAAAAAAAAACGGATTTTTTTTTATATGTTGCGTTACACGCTATTCAAGATCACTAACAATATTTTATAGAGTGACGATTAAAGGTATCACAGAAGATATGGAAAGATCAGCACTTATTACACTTCATACGGATGCGTTCTTATAAACTCGGTAATTCTCGAAACAAAATACAAACGAAACGCACTTCGATCAAACGAGACGAAATTTTAAAACTACCTACGCCTCTGCCTACGTAGACCTGTTGATGGAACATTTGCATCCAATGCCATCTTTATAGCATAACTTAGGCGCCATCTGTTATTGGGAAGAGTCGGTTTCCAAAGCCGAGAAATTACAATTTTCAAGTTACGACATACAGTAAGATTTTACGACATACAGTAAGATTTTACGACATTCAGTAAGAAAAGACATGCCGTGGACATGGACTCCCCAGCGCCATCTTTTGACTGTGTCCACCTCGTCAAATGATATCTCCATAAGGTAGTCCTACTATTAAATCATTATAGAATGATCATAGTAACAAGTTAATTGTCATATTGTTATGTCAGTTTGAAAATTTGATGTTTACGATGTTTTTATCGTGTTTATTTGTTGATTTCATTGCTTTTGAATATCGAAACGTTGTTTCTGGTATCTCATTGTCCACCCGTTATCCTTTAGGTTGCGATCTCTTCTCGCTAGCCAATCAAATAAAAGTGGAAAAACCCGACTGCACATTTTCACTTAGTGCAAATTTAGCTTCAGGCAAGACTGAGAAGAGCGTGTTGGCGACATCTGTACATATTGTACGGAAACCTCCAAAAGCTCAATTATCCACAAAAAATCAAGCAATCCAGATTTCGCCATTTTTATCCCAAACTTCTACAGGTATAAGTAAACCAGGGTTTCCAGGCATCTTAGACAGTAGGAAACTTTGTCGTGCATTGTAAAGTAAACGGAAATATCGACATTATACTTTAGATGGCGTAACAAAAACGCTTCAAATCTTTTTAGCACAGAATTTACAATGACACAGGCATTGTTTAAAAAGATGCATAGTAAGTCAACCATATGGAAATATCATTCGAAGTGATGGGTACTAGGGGTAGATGGCAATAGTGTTAACGGCAATAGTGTTAACATTTTCAAGTAATCTTTTCTTTCGTTTTTCTTACCAAAAGATGGCAATTGATTCAGAAAACGAATTTGATTTTTTTTCTCAATGTCGTAGATCAATCATGTTTTGAGAATTGTTTCAATTCAACAACTTCCTACATAAACTTTTTTATTGTAATATCTTTATTTATCCCAAGAAACATAAATGTTTATAACAGGGACATACTAAAATAAATAATTTCTATCGTCACTTCTATTTTGAAGTTTCTTTCAACATTCTAGTCAAACTGACAGACAGAACTCTGCACCTATTTTTCCTTTAGAGAAGGAAATTTCGTCATACATTAAACAAGTAAACGGAAATATCGACATAATAGGGTAGATGGCGTTGAAAAAAAACGCACAGATATTGACTACTATCTCTCTATAAACAATGCATTTACTTACTATCCCATTTCTTTGTAAACAGTGACATTGAGTTGCAGGAGAGCCATCTATTGAGCGGGGGAATAAATACATTTTCGCTCACAGAACTGAATGTCGCCCCACATAGGCGCGTCGGCGATACTTTTAGTCAAATCTGAAGAAACGGGGCACCTATCGACATGACAATGTAATTTTTAATCATATCAGATACCAATGATGGACGAACAATTCTGGACCTGAAATCTTTAGTAGTGTGAATAGTGCATCAATCTTGATACTATAGGTCAAATCAGAAAAGCAATTGCAGAACGTATGAAAGAACACACAAAGTTTTAATACCTACATGAAGAAGAAGAAGCGTCTATTCACCTACAAATCTTGCAGATAATTGTATCAGAAACTGTGTTCTGTACACTGTTCAGAATTGATAAATATTTTGAAAACCGATTGTTAGCAGCATATTAAAAAAAGAAAATTGGCGTGTGGAAGGGTAAACAGACT